>WEKY01010126.1:10388-47449 GCA_013390045.1 Picathartes gymnocephalus
GAAAACATAGCTGGGAAAACAGCTTCGCCACTGACTCATAACAAGACCTTAATCTGCTACAGACAAACATAAACACATGCATTCCTGGGGCTGTGGATTGCTGGATACAGAGTGGCCAAAGGAAGGAACTGTTGCCCATGGTCTCACTGTGCATAAAAAGTGATTGAGAATGTAATATGGATAAATCTGAGTTATGTGGGGGAGGCAAACTCCCCTGCTGTAACTCCTGTTCTCTCTGGTATTGCAATTCAGGAGCTTCTACCATAAGGACTCAACACTCTAGAAAATGTTTGGTTTGGTGTGTGAGCAGAAGACCTGTGAAGGGGCCATGACCTCAGAGAGCATCCTTTGAAAGCACTCCAGCATGAACCTGCCTGGTCCCACAGTACCAGGAAGAATTTTCATTATTAATTATCCATAAATGTGGGAACTCAAGCACTGAGAAGAGCAGATCTCCAAGTCACAAGGGCTCAAGGGCAGTGTTGGAGCTGAAACACAAGCTCCTGATGTAAAGAATATAATTCAGTGTTTCCCAAAATTCTCTGTGATTCTAGGTGTGTGGGGAGGTGAGAAAAATGGCAAAACCAGAAAGTTCCTTTTAGAAACTCAGACTCGGATCCTCAGAAACAAGTGGCTGCTTGAATACACCTGAAGTGAAGCACCTAAGGCACTAAATAATAATTTATGAAAATATTCTTTGAAAAGGAAGGCATAATCCCTGATGTCACAGACATTGCATGTTTGCTCACATCTATTCTATAGAGTTTAAAGAGTGTTTGATATAGCACATACACAGTAGGAAATACCTATAATAGATAAGGCAGCAATGAAACCCTGAGTTTGCAGAGAGCCTGAGCACCTCTAAATTGCTCCTTGCCCTCAGGGTTTGTTTTTTATTGGTTTCACCATTTAAGGCATAAAAAGAAGCCCATCATGAAGTGCTGCTGTCCAAACTCTTGTTGAATGTACATACTCAGGGACCGAGGGAAGGTAGAACACTTTCACCTTCTTTTGGAGGAGGCTCAGCTGTCAAAGCTGGAGAAAAACTTAAATCATGCTGCGTCTCCAACACATAATTATGAACTGAAGCAACCATGCAGGTTGATTTCCTCCCTCTGTATAGATGCATTTTTGAAGTCTGCTCAGCCAGTTCTGATATTGTTCTTTGAAAATTGTTGTCATTACCTTCAGAGTTAAATAACCTGAAAGTGAAATGGAGTGGCCCAAATTTACTGATTTTATTTTTCTTTTTTTTTCACCAAATGGCTCAAACCACTATGATTTGGTCTGACAAAATCTAATTCTCTCCTTCCCTGTCCTAATTTCTCCTTATGACCACTGGGAAGAAAAAAAGTAATTTTTTTTTGTGCAGGTCTGGCTCACCTGGAAGTGACCTCATCTTTCTGCAGTTGATTAGAAAGCAAAACATGTTTAAACCAGAAATGCTGTTTTTTCATGGTCTTTCTACATACAGTACACAGAAATAATTTTTCTAACAAATCTCTATGCAAAAGCAAGCTAACTCACAGAAACCTGCTCTGGCTGCTGCATAGACACAAAGTAACACGTAAAGTTCTCTAGGCAAAACTAACCCATGGCTTCCACATAGTGAAAACAAGAGTCATGACAACATACCAGAAGGCAGGAAAACTCAAATAAGTATCTTAGATTTCTTGACATGATTTTTTGCTTTAAAAAGTGTTTGCTAAGAAAGCATGGTAGTAATTATTTATTTACTCTTTATTCTTCATTTAAACACATTAAAAAAGCCACTATCTGGAAAAAAAAATAAAAAGCATCCATTTCATTAAATTACCATCGGTGGAATTTTGCAATGGCCTGGAGTGAGCAATCAGTTGACTTTAGGGGCTATAGGGCAAATGAAGGGTTGCTACCCTTCCTGTCTCAGGAATGGAGCCCTCAGATCAGTCAAGCTTCATTTTGGAAATCGAGGGCTCATGTAAAATTTCTCCCAAAACACTCCATCACCCTCTGGCAGAGCTGTTCTCAGTGAACCCTGCAGGTAGAAACACTCACCACCTTTACCCCTGAAGCAGGAACTGCTACTGTTTGAGATAAAGCAACAAAAGTTACTTGCAGCTTCTCCCCAGGATGAGTCTTCTCACTTTTCATCCTTTGCTTTTTCCTGAACAAAAAAAACTGCTTAGTGAAATATTAATAAATGCTGTTTAAAGAAAAATCTATGTGAACTGTTTTATAAATTGCATATCCCACTGCATGCTTTCAAAAATCACATTTTTTTCTTTATTTGAAGACATACTGAAGGCATAACACTCTTTCTCTGAAATGAAAATGTCAGGACACAGCAGAAGAGGCTCAGAAGAGCCTGAATATGACAACAGCTTTGATTTCTTCCTCCCTCTCAATTCTGAACAAACATAGCCAGTATTTTCAGCAGGGTTAAGTACGCAGAGGCCAGGCCAGGTTGTGAGTAGACCTAACTTCTCATTCATGCATCAAGGAGAAAAATAAAAAAAGCATTATTTCCTAAAGTCTTCCAAGTGAAAAAGCACTTCAGGGTTGGACTTTGCACAGCCACGTGCTTCTAACTCACTGTAAGGAAAAAAAACAGGGTTCACATAATGATTTTCACTGCAAACACCATCCTGTAAGTACAGCAAGTCCTCACTGTCTGAGCTCTCTGCGCAGACCTCATCGAGTTACTGGAGCTGAAAACCTCTCATCATTTAAAGACTCTTTTCTCATTTAAACAATTCATTCTGTAAAGATGTGGAACCACCTGCTTTTATTCCTTGAGAAGCTATTGAATTCATTGCTATGACAAAGATTCTTTGCCTACAAGATTCCTTTGACTACAAAAGAGGAGGAAAGACAAGAGGAGAGGCTATGATTAAAGTGGACACTACCTGACTTATTACAACTTTTAATATCTCCTGGTAACTCCTATCTCCTCAAACTGAAAACAATAAGGTGTCACCCGGCATGTTCCTCACTACATGATCTGATGATCTCTGGAATATTGTCTTCCCACATCAGTTTCAGTAGAGGACAAGCCCAAGGATGTGTGGAGAGGAGTACAAATGAGTGGCTAGTCCTGGAGCTCCTGCCTTCTCAAATATTTCTTGGATCTTCAGTAGAGCTGGGATAAGAGCTGCTTCTATACCTTGGATCACTACAGCTTCCTAAGAACTGGCTCTAAGACACATTCTATGACAGGAATCTCCTGTATATCACCACACATTCTTAACTAAAAGATTAAACCTAGAAGGGTATTTTTGTCTTGCATCATGTATTCAATTCCAGATACCTCTAAATGAAGGGCAAGGACTAAGATTAGTCCTAAATTCCCCTTTCTTGAGGAGACTAAGCTCTTGGTCATAGATATCCAGGCACAAGAACCCAAAGCCTCTGCACAGTCATGAAGATGATGTCCACAAGATCACATGAGCCACACCAGGGTGTGCAATACCCTCAGCTCTCTTCCGCCCTTAGCTCTGCTGATCAAATATAAGCCTGAATGAATAAGATACACCAGGGAGGCACCCAAAATAGAAAATAACCTGTCTCCATACTTTGTAGGTCTGTATATGCCACTGCTCAGCTTCATCTGTGTCCTTTACCTATCAGAGTAGTGACTTGGTTGTGATGAAATCCTGTTTCAATGACTTACTGTGAGTCTCTCACCACCCTACAAAGCCCACGGTGACTCTCGAGGGAGTTAAATGGATCCCTCCTTCCCTCTCCCCTGCAGTCAACATCTCACAGTGCTCACAGGGGATTTTTCTCCATCCATTCCTACAGCATGATCTCCCCTTCACTTCACCCCCTGGATCAATTCCAACAGAGACTTTGGACAAATAGCAAGGGAAAGTGTTTGCATAATTGCTGCCCATGTTTAGGATCCCAGCTAATTTCTTGTACTCTGACTTCTGAGCCCTTCAAAATGCCAGGGACTTACCCCACTCTCTCAGGCACTGGTTGGGATGGAGAGTATTGGGTCTGATAGAAAGTTCTGGCTAAAACTGCCTTCAAATAAATGGATGAAAACATTTCCAACTCCCTCACCTAGCTGAAAGACACTCCAAAGAATTTGTTTACTAAAATGCACTCCTTTATTCCATTTTTGCTATTCATTTTACTGAGAGTCCAGATTTCTTTCTGCATTCCAGTTTTGCCTTTGTTGTTGTTGTGTTTTTAAGCAGTCTGTTAGACACGAGGAACAGCGTGTCTCAGCACACAAGTGTGTAGGGGTGCCAGGCCAGGGAATGTCATTAGCAGACTTGTTTAGAGAAAAGGGTGAGTTAACCACAAAATGCTCTGCTGATAATTTGTTTAACTGCTCCCATGGTCAGAAATGTGGTCAGGCTCACAGCATCCAGGAGCTGTTAATCACCTGTCAGCGGGCTCTTGCAATGTCTCCTGCAATTGCAGCCCTTGTCCTGTGAGGCTCTGTCAGCAAGGGAAAGGAAAAGAGCAATATTCAAAAAGCTTTCAAGAGAGAGAGCAGAGCTGTGGCTGAATCTCATCTGTGGTGTATCTCATCTGGGAGTGGATATAATTTGCTAATAGAAATGCCAATTCTTATGGCAGTGAGGGATCATGCAGTTAACATTATTTTGCAGCTGGAGTTTTAATGATTCCATACAGTTTATCTTTCCTCTTCTGTTACTCCATCCCACCCCTTAAAACTTCTGAATACATGGGGCGATATCAACAAAACTGGTCACACAGGAGAAGTTCTGTACAAATTATGTTCCTACATCTCACTAAATCAGGGCAGAAGAGAGAGTGCCATCCTGGGAGAATGCTTGCAGTGCAATCTCAGCTCCTATGTACCTGAGACAACCTCCATGTCCTAAGATGAGTGCAAGTGCCCCAACTGCAAAAAACTATTGAGGTCACATCTAATTAGAGACATGAGAGAACAGAGTGTCAGGACAGAGTCCCAGGCTAGAGTAGTCCCACATGGTCCCTCAGATACCCTGAAGAACAGAGCACACTTTCCTGATGCTCAGATAGTCCTTATCAATGAGCCAGTATTGAGTCCTTTTCTCCGCCCTCAACACTGGAAAACTGGGCCAAACCTGCAAATCAGAGAGGAAAAAGGAGTGCTGGCCATGAGAACTAAGAGCAGAAAGGGGCCTTCAGCATCAAATCTGTGTGAGAGGTGTTTTGCCCTTTCCCTAAGGAAAGAAGAAAACATTAAAGCTCAAAGTAAATGCATATTTCCAAGAAAAATGCTATGTGATTAAGTGGTATGTTTTGATCACTAGCGGTGGATATTTCATCATCCAGGAAATTACTACTAGGGGTCACTGTGCACTAATTAAGCTTTATTTGCTCCAAATCACTTCATCACACCCCACAGCATGTGCTCTGCCTTTATTCTGGCTCTATATGTCCAGTTCAGGACACACACACACAGAGCTGCTGGAATGACACCCCGAGTGCTGGACAGAGCTCTGGTCTTGCCCACGCTGGCTGGAATATGCTGCTCCTCACTGGTACCAGAGCACCACCTCACCTCTGTCCCAGTAAGAAATGCCTGGCTTCGCTGATTTCCAGGGCAGCCCTTTAGGGCTGTGAGTTGCCAGATGATGTCTGCACATTTCTGAGAGCCCCTGGGAATCCACAGGTTGATTTTGATGGGCTTTAGGCTGGGCTGTTACGCTCCAGCAGCCGGCTAATGCAGACCAGCGATTCCAGCAGGGAATGCTCCAGCACAGGGGCCGTGTTAGTGGGGAGGCTGAATCAGAGGGACAAGGAATAGATAGATGGGGAGGGACTTTGGGGGTAATTAGATACAGCAGTGATGTGGGATTCAGACTGGCACTCAGTCTGCATGAGGAAATCCTGCTTGGTTTCCACCTGGATTCAGGGGTATCCAGGTTCTGGAGCTGGCAGGGCTGCTATTTATTCAAGCTAGACCTCGGCTCAGATACACTGATTGCTTACTCTTCTCTGGACATTCTGGACTTAATTTTCAGAACAGCCAATAAGCAGAGTCATGGGATCCTGTCCTGCTCTGCTGGATTTCAAGCCCATGAGGGACTTACAAGCCTCTTGGTTGACTTGCAGCAAAACCAAGTCCATAAACCTCACCTGGAGTTTCCTGCAAGTGGGCCAGGAAGATGTGGGGAATGAGGCTGGGCCTTCAGAGGGGGTTGGCTGCCTTGCTGCTGGACTTCCTGCCAGGTACAACTACAGAACCTCTCTGGCTTCAGATGTTTTGCACCACGGTGCTCATATAAAATCATCTGGCCTTGCCTTCCCATGCTGTACCTCAGTTAAGATCAAATATTTATGCCTACTCAGCACTCAGTTTATCCTAAATGGAAAGGACTGCTGCCAGCATGTAAAAGATATACGTAACATGGATCTGCCAGACCTGGACACTGGCAAAGCTTTCTGAAGCTGCAGAGCAGGGCACATGCCTACAAGCAGGATTTCTGTTTCCTTGCTGCCAAGGGACTCATGTCTATCTTAGAGAGTTTATTTGTGGGAAGGAAAGAATGGTCCATAAACATAAAATATAACAAAAGAAAATGCCAAACTAAATCTGACAGGCTTTTCTCATACCACTTCATTTTGCGGAAAAACAGCATCTGTCCACTTAAATTAGACCAAAATACTGAGATGTTTCCTAATGACCTGGCAAATACAGATGCCAAAGGGGTGAGAGCTGAAATCTGGAGAGGATATTAGCTTTTTCCCCGCGATCTGAATATGATCTTTATTATTATTATTTTTGCTTCTTCTTTCCATTTAATTTGGCAAAGGACTTATAGAAAAAGTAAGTTTTTTGTGTTCTCCCTTCTGTGAACTCAGACTGAACACAGCCAAAATTAACTTCTCCCTGGGAGGTGAAGATAGAAGAAAAGGAAACTAATCTTCATTTCCTACCTCCATTTCCCTGACATTATATCCTTTATTTACAAGACCCTCACATCATCTGAATATAAGAAAGAAAGAAAATCATGTCTCAAATTGGAATCTGGAAATATTTATTCACTTTATAATGGCATTGCCATAAGAAGTTTGATTTTTTTCATCTACTCCAGATTGCACTGCGCAGGAACAGTAACCTCTTTAGCCCACCACTGAATTCTGTGATTCATCAGTGTAACAAAAGACTTTTGGACAGTTCAAAGTATTTCCTTTCTATTCTGACAATACACACTGGAAAAATACACAAAATAAACAAGGAAAAAAAAGGAGTTGTTTCTGAGGAGAGGCCAAAGAGGGGAGGAAGACATTTGATGGTCGAAGTAAAGAGTCTAATGAAAAAAAAGTGGAATAAATAGGCTTTGATGAGTTTTAGACATACACTTTAGAAAGTAAAACAAATACTCCACTAACATTTAGTTAAAATACTAGCAAGTATCTCTGTTGCACTTAGGCCCCCGGTAGGGAGAGATAGGAAATTTTGGAAATTGTGCTGGGAAATGTTCTGACTTCCGAAGTGTAACACTTGTGATTTTATAATGCAACTTCTCCTATAGGTTATCTTTCAAATGTAGACAATATACGTCTATCATATTTTTGTTTATGCTGCAGTCAGATATAGGGGTTGTAAATTTGAGTTGATCACAAACCTTGTCTAAAGCACGTGTGCACTTCCATGGCACTGTTTATCCTCAGTGTTTGGCCAGCTGAGATAACAGGCTGGTGTGTCAAACACGTGACACGTGTTATCTGGACACCGCGAACACTTCTGTTGCAGGGACATGTTGACACAGCACTTTTGAGTAGATGTAGACAACATGATGGCTCCACTTATGCTGAGGAACAAGACGAGTGTTCTTATGTTGATGTGTGTGTCTCCCCCCATGCCTGACTGTCATCTTGGGCTCGCAGTGTGGAACTGCTCAGATGAATTCAACAACAGAAACGTTGAAAAAACCCAACACTTTCTTTTGGGTATAAGAAGGATTTCATTTTGTTATTGTGGGATCAGAGAGCAAAAGGTAGCCAGTTCTTTTCTGCAGAAAACATGTACCCACATGGGAAACTTGCCTTCAGGTTGTTTTTTTTAAGTGTTATTTTCCTTTGTGTAAGAATAAAAACACAGTATTTGAGACTGATAGTCTTGAACACATTTGGAGAGAGAAAAATTAACAAGTGCTATTCTTAAGGTCCTTCTCAACCACTAGGACAAATCACAGCCTTACTAAACATAACATGTCAAATTCTCTGATGTCTGTATCCCTGAAAACTGCAGTTTTTCAGGGCTACGTCTTTGCTTGGGGGCCTCTAAATCCACTCTGCTCAATCTACCAACACCCTTCAATGTACAAGGACATCAGAAAGGACAGAATTTTGTTGGGGAGCTGCATTTTTGGGGTTGTAGGGAGAAATTTAATCTCAAAGTGAATAGTTCTTTATGAGCATGTCTACCCCATGACATGGAAGAGAGAAGAGAAGAGCAGGAGTTGGTAGGGATCTGAACTGGAAGTTCACTGAGCCCTGTGTGAAGGCATCAGATTAGATCTGGAATATGACTGCCACATCTGTGGGATACCAGGCAATGCCAGACCTCTCAGCTCCAAGGCAGGACTGAAACAGGCTGATTTCTGCAGGTAACACTGCAGAAACCAGCCCGGGTCCAGCTGCCTCCCAGATTCCCTCCCGCACAAACAATTTCAGGGGAGGTGAGATTGCATGACAAATTCAATTAGAGATGAGCCTGAGGGGGAAAGAAGCTGTCAAAACAGATGATTAAAATGAATGCAGTTTGCAGCCAAGGGGAGTAACAAACTTTAAGTCATGCCCACAAGCAAGGGAAAATAACATCCTAGAAACTATGAGGTAAAGTGGACTCTTTTCTTTTTCATTGTGTTCCTCCTGTTTCTCCTTTTCCTCCCCTCCCACTCTCTATAATGCTACTGCTTGGCTACACATTAAACACTTTGACAGTCACACAAAATCATCTAACATTTCCACGGCAGTGAAACTCTAAAGTATAAACAATTTATTTCTTGTGAAATTTGTAAGGAAAACAAACATTTTACAAGGCTCCGGTTCCCTCTGCCTTTTCCTCCCCTGAAGCCCCCAAAATTATTGCCAATGTAAAAGACAAGAGAGAAAACAGACCTTAAGTAAACAGAGTCGTGAGTGTTATTTACTATCCCCTGGTTATATGCCAAGGAGATATCATCCAAGCAGACATTAGGAAAATATTTATCCAAGCATTAATATATTCTTTGTACATGACACATTGCACATCATTATTTAGCTGGGCTGATAACACGGAAGCTTTACTAACAGCGTATTTCTTCCTGTGCTTAGAAGTCTTTAAAGCATTTTTAAGCGTCACTGTAAATCACAGCCCAGTTTGCAGATATATTCTGGACAGACATGCAGATTCTGCTTTGGCCCTTCTAATCACACGGTTGAGTGTCCATATCTGTTCTTCCCTGGAACCTGAATGTCATTTCAGTGATTGAAAAAAGAAGAGCAAAACAATCAATGTCTGCCTCATCCTAAGCTCCTACTAAAATTCCCAGCAGCATCCGCCTCCACTGCTTAATGAGGGCACTGATCAGAAAATACAAGAACTGAGACAAATCTGGAAAGACTCCTGAACAAATCAAGAAAGCCTTTAAAATGTCTAAAGCACTCTTATTGTTTCAGGGCTGGGAGGTCGTGGGCTTTTGCTGGGAATCTGTCAATATATCTCCTCAGGATAAGTCCTAAGAAGTCTTTTTTTTGGTCTTATTCTTATATTTTTTTAGTAAGTTTGGCAGTTGAAAATATTTGGATAGTTCCCACGTGTCCTAGGCAAGAAAATGAATCTCTCACTGTTCTGACTCTTTCTGTATAATAAATACCAATTCCAAAATGTGAGAATTACAACAAATCTGACTGAAAATGGAACTAATGGACACAGAATTAGAAGCACAGATTTCTTAACTGTTTATTCAGCATTCAAGGTGTAGGATCCACTGACCAGAGGACACCATGGGCTGAGCTCTGAAGGGGAGGAAGAAGAGGGTCAAGGCACAGATGTGAGTGGATTAGGCAGTGGGAACCCCTGATTGTCCTTGCATCAGACCTCACAACAATCCCACCAGGACTCTGAGCCCTTTACTCTGTCATTTTCAGTAACAAGCAAGAAGTAAAGACAAAGCTGCAGACACCAGTGTTCTGTAACTCAGCTCTGAGCTGAAACACTTCTTTGTGAAGCCACCTAGCCAAGCCTTTCTCTAACTATTAACAAAACATTAAAATATTCCAGATCTTTCTATACCTGTTTTATATGGAAAGCTGGAGCCTGGAGAACTTTAGTGACACGATGAGAGTTGGTGACACTCTCAGGAACAGAAACTGAGTCATGATTCCTCTTGTCCTGTTTGAACTCCCAGGCCCTCATCAAAAATCCTGGACAGTCTTTGCAGTTACAGATTTGTGCAGAGATCCATAGGGATTCATAAAGGCTAAAACTGCCTTTAAAAATGACTTCTTAGGCATGCAAAGGCATAAAGTTAAAACTCTCTGAGATAAGTTGTAACTTACAGCCCCAGCACATGCCTGCCTACTAATCCGTCTTTTCAGTGAAAAATGTCACAAGGAATTGCAATCATTCTCTTTAGAGCAGCAAGATCAACAGGCCACTCAGTACAGCAGCATCATGCTTCCACTTACTTGGGGATTTGTCATGCTGTCTAACAAAGGGTTCACTCAATAATGTTCAAATAATGTACCATGTTAAGAGGAGAAATAAAGGGAATTGTTAACACAGTGAGATTTCCCACACACACTTAAGGGCTTGAAGCCTGGGTCTTGTGACCTCTCTGTGCTATTGGCTGATGACACGTGCAGTTGCTTGCCTCTAGGACCTGGCTTTCCTGCTCTTGACTCAGAAGGAAAACTCCAAAAATCTCCAAAATCTCCAAGAGTGCTGCAGTGAGTGAATTGTTCTAATTAGGCTTATGACTATTGAAGTTTAGCAATTGTGGAGCACTCCAGACACAGGTTTGACAGAAAGAGGAGGGGAAGTCAGCACATTATTTCCCAGTGAGAAACTCTAGAAGAGATAAGAACATTTCAGGAATAACTGATAAGCTACATCCTGCTGGTGTTTGTTTTTATTTATATTAATGGATTAGCTGAGCCGAATCAAGGATTCTGGGTGAGGAATGTCTCCAAGATGAATGGGAAGAGAGCACTCCTGGGAGTGATGCGTAGAATGGACTGAACATTGCCTACTGATTTAATGGCAAGAGTGAGGTTTGCTTAAGGAATTGAGGCTTCATCTCAAAATTCCATAGATTTTTTTTTAAGCCCAGATAGAATTATTATCCTCAAGCTGTTCTCTTTTGTGGTAAAGTTTCTGCAGCACCTCCCACAAGCCCATAACTTCTGTTGAACGCCTTTGTAAACAGTCTGGATTGAGATATTACAAATGACGGGGACTACACCTTCTCCCAGAAAATGCATTCTGTTTCAATGCAACATCAATAGTCCAGCAAGATTCGTAATTTAAACTTGAATTACAGGCAGTGATAAATATCTTCCAGCATGGCTTATCCAGTTTGTTTAGAAAGCCCACTCCCATATGCTTTTCTAGTATCTTTCCCATGCTTAAGCTGGCACCAGTTAATTCTGACTCCTACATACCTCTGGCATATCCATCTCTATCCTAACTGGTGGAAAATTGGTTGTTGATGCTCAGGAAATAACCGATTTTCCATCCATAATATTGTAGCCTTACTGAGAGTATTACGCTGCTGATACACAAACAACTGATTACAGTTTTTAGTTAACAAATAGGTTTTGTCAATCGCCCCAGGCACTGCCTAACAAAGTTGTGCTTAACAGCTAAGGCGGCCGATTTCTTTGGGGATATTGCTTAAATGGAGCACAGATCTAGAGTACACAACAGTTGCTATTCATCAGGCACTGGGAAAAAAAAAAAAAGCCTGGCAGCAAGCCAGAAATGTAAAACAGCTCTGTAAGTTGGCAGAGTAGTTTATAATTACTGCTATTAAAATATACACACACACACACATATATATGTGCATACACACACACATGTCCGTTTTGTTGAGATACAAAATGCTGATACTAACTTCAGGGCAATATTTCTGTGATGATTTCATTCTGTGATTAAGTATTTCGGAAGGGAGATACAAGATATTAATTAAAGCAGAGGATAAATACCATCTTAATTAGCTGATGAAATATAATTTGCATGGAAGTGAATTCTTTTCAATAACTGCTGAATGTGCCTGGGGCAATGTTTCAGCACATCCCCAGTTTTTCCTTTCTTTCATCCTCAAGGAGTTCTAAATAAATATTTAGAGACTTATTCTGATCTTGCTCACAGTGGTGCAATTATTGTGGTCTGAGAAATCAGAAAGTGAAATCAGAAGGTGGAAATCAGGCCGGCTGATTTTGCTGCTTTTTCTTTCCCTTCCTCCTGCATGGCAGAGTGGAAAGAAGCACTCAGACCCATATGAGATATTCCAGGTTTGAACAAAGAAGGCAGCAAGAGGGATGCTACTACAAGGCTTTACTACACTGACAATACTATCATGTAAATCCTCATGGGGTATTTTGTTTACCCTCTAAGTTTTCTGACACCATTAGATATTCCCTGCTTAGACATATGCCAGTCCAGAAAATCTGAAAAAGGATATTCTGGAAGCTATGGAACTACTAGTGTCTGAAAGATATCCTTATTCATTTGGGTTTTGCTTGGTTTTGGTTTTGGTAACATCTTTGCCTCATGTAACAACAGCCTGTGAGGAATGCTAGTTTAATATGGAGATGCTGAATATTTTACTTTAACATCCATGATCAACATGTGGTCCCAAGGTCATCTCTTTTCAGCACACTACTCACACTCTCTTCTGAAGTTGGAATTATTAATTTCCTTGTGGCCTCTTCTATGTCATTTATCACAAAGGAATCCAAGCATTTCATAAATGATGATGAAAATGGGTTTATTTTCCCAACTTGCTGGTGAGGAGTTAGTTTGGCTGGTGTCACTGCTGACTTATGGACGGGAAAAGGATAGAAAAATGTATTAAATCCCACATTTCTCCCAAGCCTGAGAAATTCAAGGGGGCTGTGACTTGATTTTTTCGGCTGATAGTGCATCCTGCTTTCTTCAGTACTGCCAGATGAGCTTCTGGCTGCACTTTCCTCAGCTCCTTCTCACACTGGCACCTGACCAGACCTCTACATCAGCACAGCCACAACAGGCAGCTCCAGGACTGCAGAGAAGACAACTGATGCCTTCTTTACAGGAGGCATCTACTGATTCCCCAGGGCCTCCTAGGAAGTACTGGAGGTGGTCCACTTTCCTGTGCTAAGAATTCCCATGCTGAGCCTCTGACCTCATGAAGATTTTAGAGTTTTTTTTCTCTTTCATCACTTCATCCTTCTAATGCAAATAGTGCCTGGCACCCAGGAGGTAACAAGCCTCTGGTTTTGGAGGACTTTTTGACCTTCCCACTTAGGGCTTTGCTGGCAGCAGAGGCAGATATGTCCTGATGATAACTTACTTCAATCTGCAGAGTGAGACTTTCGTGTGCGCTAAGAAAAGGACAAGAGTTTTGGGTTTAAAAGGCCAATGCATGTAATTAACTGAAACAGTAAAAACTTACATAGAAAGTGGCTGAATAAATGTTTTCAGGGGCATTTGGCTTCACTATTAAACAGCTAACAAAAGAAATAGAGAAACTGGATGGCCTGGATAGGATGCACTTTAGCCTCATGAGCAAGGACGAGATAAGCCAGTTCCACAAATTCTCACATCAGCTGAGCACATGAATAAAGCCAGTTTTTCCTTGGGACTGAGGTCTCTGCTGATGGCTGAGGATTGGGAAGAGCCAGGTGTAACAGGCCCTGTTTAAAGGTTGTCTATGAGTAAGGTGGTATAAATTGTCTTTTCTTTGCAATCCTTCCAGAGATCTCTATTTCCTTTATTCTGTTTCCACAACAGAAGTTCAGAGCAATGGAGGGACTGGAAGTGTCAAATTAGCTGTTTCTTTCACCATGCTGTAATTAGACAGGGGAAGTTTTAGAGGGAGGCAGGGAGGAGATGGCAAAGGTATTCACAGGCTGTAATGTGTCACCTCCAAACGATGGGCCAAAGTTTATGCTTTTCAGATTTTTTGAGATGAATATTTGTGGGTTTTACTCAGCAAAACAATGTACTTTTCCCCTGTACATACATTCTGTTTGGTTTTTTCCCTTGTTTCTTTTTAGAGCAATAAGACCACTGCTGGCACCTGACTTGTTAGATTTCAACTCAAGGTTCAACTACAGTACAGAACTTTACTTGTTAGATTTCAACCCAAGGTTCAACTACAGTATAGAATTTTATAACAGGGTCTGGCCCACTGTAATAACACAGTTGGGCTCCCCCCTGAACCTGTACTAAGCACAGGGTAGGTGAAAGTCTGCTGTCTTCAAGCAATATTCAAGGCACAAACACAACTTCAGCCTTGCCATGCAGACCGACAGAGAACTCACAGCTGCTTGCTCATTTAAAGAATCTCCCCACTGCAGGCATCAAAGCCTCAAGGCCAAATTTCCCCTGCATGCTCCCACCCTGGCAGCGATATGCTCCCAGTGCTGCAGAAAGCACAGTCTCTCTCTCTCTCTCCAGGCAACACCTCTTCCACAGGCCAAGTTACACAGGTCAGCCTCTTTACTGAGTTACTAAAGATACTCTGGTCGTCTGTTCTGCTTTATTGCATCAGCAATTTCCTTGCAAAAGTCCAGCCTTTTCCCTTGGCTTCTTATTTAATTTTCCAAAGAATTTCCACCATGCTATCAGGACTTCACACTGAACCCGCCCATGCTCCCTCTGCAGTGCTGCATTCCTCCCTGTCGAGGATGGACAGGTGCTTTCAGATGCACCACAGAGCCACAGAAAGCAGGGAAATCTTCTGTCCAGTCAAGGATGAAAATAGGTACCTGTCCTGGCATATGACCCAAATCCAGAGCATGATTTTGGAAGGGAAAGGAGGATACTCATACTGGGTTTCTAATGAATGTCATCTAAGGCAGGACCTTACACTGATATCACATGGGAACAACACCGCAGGTTTTCTCAGGAAACATCTAATATAGCATATAAGGGAGGAATATGATATTTTTGTGTGATTTGTTTTTAAATTCTGGGGGGAAAGAAGGGGAAAAAGACAAGGAATCCTATTCAGAACTAGAGTGTTCAACAAATGATTTCTGCAAAGAAAAATGCTATTCTTTTTATGCCAGCACCTTTTAGTTGTAGGACTTAAAAGAGTTTGGGGTTCTTTGTTAACCACTTGGACTGATGCCCAACAGTTGTTTTCATTTATCCTCGACATTCTCAACTGCTCCCATTGAAGTGAGATAAAGTAGCAGAAAGAAAAATAAACGGGGCTTCATTCTCCCTCTTTCCCCAGCCGCTGGGGTCACTGTTGCGTGCTGCTCTCCGGAGCTCTGCGCGGGTGCCACACAGGGCGTGCAGGGAGAGGCAGGAAGGACAGCCTGCGCTTGTGGCCAGGGGCTCCCAGCGCTGGGCTGCACCTCCCAGCTCTGCTCCAGCCTTCCTGCACTGCCTCTGCCAAGTCACTTCACCGCCCCGTGCCTCGCTTCCTCATCTGAGAAAGACAATAGCGCTTCTTTTTTCTCATCTTGTAGCTTTTTCTCATCTCTAGCTTTGAGCCGGTAGACAGGAAGATTTTTTAGGCCAGGGTAATTTCTTACTACCTGTTTCTTGCCCTGCCTAAAACAATGGGGCTTTGGTCTGTAACAACATTTAGGTAATAGAAAAATGTAGCTAATAGCAGGAGTACTTGTCCAGATCTGCATATCCTCTGGGTTTGCCTTACCTTCCTCATGGCCAGAACTGTTGGAACAATTTTAATCACTCTGTGAATATGCTTGACAGTTTTGAATCTAACCCAAACCCAAATTGAAAACTGATTTGAATTGTTATTTCTTTTCAAACCCAGAACTGAACCTACACTCTTACTTTGAGGACTATGTGGGATTCAAAAAAAACCCCAACCAGCAGAGCAAAATTTTCTTTGTAGCTGGACCAAAACTCAAAAAAAAATGACTGGTTTGAGTTCATAACAGATTTACTTCCTTGATGATTTCAGTTCCCTGTTATTCATCATGTCATGTTAGCTGAAGTTATTAGGAAATACACCATTATTTGTGTAAAAATTAATCGTTCCTGAAAGCTTTAAAGTCCTTGGCATAAATGGTTACTTGGTAGAAACTTGTTACGAAATGTGTCATGGTCACTTGTAGCCAGTCTTCCATTTAGAAACCTTTGATCAACTGGTAGGAGAGAAAGAACAACTAAACCAAGAAACAAGTTGTAGGTGGAAAGCATTTACCTGAAACCACCAAAAGAGATAAAAATAACAAAGGTCAACCTGTCAGAAATGGTGTTTGGACCTGATTTTCCAGCTCAGCTCTGGCTGCTGACGTGACTAAGTTGCTGTGCTTGGACTTGAATGCTTCTCAGTTTTGGTTAAAAAAAAGGTAAAGAAGAGGTTGGGATGTTGTGTTCCAGACAGTGAGCTGAGCAGAGACAATAAAACTTGGAATTTCTTCCCTCAGTTCAGTAAGATTTTTTGACCAAGTCTCATGATCGAGCCCAAACTATACATTACATTTTGTCTTCTGGTTTTCTAAGTTTGATTTCTAAATGAAAAGTCCTGCAAAAAATGAAGAATCCAAACTTTTTACTTTGATTTTCATGAGGTGTTGGTGTTACTTACCAGTCAGTCTTGTGTATTTAGGTAGTTTCTTTATGGTCTTTGATCTGTGCAACTGCAGACAACCAATGTCAGAAGCCAAAATCATTACAGATCATCTCACACATGACACAGGCATGTATGAAATGGTGCGCCTCTTGAAACATTCTGCCTGATGCTGTTTGCATAAACTTAAAATGAGGCTGTGTTGAGTGAACAGGACAGACTTGGTTTTGACTGGACACCAAGAGAAAAGGAGAGAGAAGAAATAGGCCTGGGAAAAGCCCAGGTATGCCAAATGCCTGCAATTACCTGCCTCTACCCTTCCTTTCACCATCTGTGAACAAGTAGTGACGGGTGACTGCAATGACTGGAGCTCTGAGCATCTGAGCAATCTACACCTCAGATGAATTAATTCAGTTTTAGCAGGAAAAAATGTTCCCAAACATTCAGGGCTAGGCCAACAAAATTAAGCAAAAGAAGGAGAAGCAGGGAGAGGGGGAAACAGCCAAAAATCCTCATATCTTCTTCATTCTTACTCACACCTCCAGGGAACATCTGCAGTTCCAGCCCTATCTGAGCCTTTTGCAGCCACCAGAATAAGCATCTGGATGATGTGACAAGGCACCAGCCAGTCAGGAGCAGTGAAGCAGATGTGTTCCTGTGCAGATTAACTCCTGAGTAATATTTGAGATTTTTTCCCCATAGATGGGACTGTCAAACCCATTGCCCACTACACCGCAGGTAAAGAGAGGGAGCAGCCTTCTTTTCTACAAGAAGGACTTCATGGACTGCCCTTTGTGAGTGCTGTGTTAGGGTTTGTTTTGCTGTGGCAGAAGAGACACACAGAGTGCATGTGTGCATGGCATGGTAAGACAAGTTCATGTTCATTTCCACTGCTGAAGGTAGAGAAGACTGACTGAAGGTGAATCCCTGCTCTGGTGTTGTTCATGGCTCAGATGGAAAAGCAATCAGCCAAGATCATTCATCTTCTTTGGGAAATGGGTTTGTAGGGGCATAACAGCTATCTGTCTCCTAAGGAAACCACAAGCACTCCTGAAAGTATAAAGCCCATCTTCCCCCCACACCCTTCCCTCCCTCACCCACAGCTCCATGGCAGCCAAACCTCTGCTTTGTACAGGGCTGAGAGGCCAGACCCAAAGAGCTCTGCATGCAGCCAAGTGACAGAGATAAGGCCGATGATGCTGGAGCAGATGTCTTCTGTCTCTCTGGCTCCCATCCCTGTTTGTTTGTTGCCATGACCTGTAAGCTGTTTCCACTACACTAAGTGACTGGTGAGGCACCACAACCCACTGTGTGGGGAAGATAATGGCACCCTGTGATCAAATGCACCCAAACACCTGATAAAATCCCCCCTCCCTCTCTCCTCCTCATGAGGGTCTGCAGGCAGTCCCTCCTGCAGGCACCTTCTTATGTGGTCGTGTTTGAAGCCATCTTCTGTGACACCTATGCCGAGACTGGCTGGCTTGGACTAAATCCTCTACAATAATTCTCTGGTCCTCCCCCTCTGCTGCTTTGAATGGTGAAGATGGGGTCAGTGTCTTGGGAAAATAAGCCAAACCGGATCAGGTGATGATCAGGATTAGGTGTGGTTCCCCACTGGGTATCAAATCCCAGCACACCCACTGCTAGCCCATTATATTTTAATGGCAGGAGGATGAGAAGCCAACATTTCAAAGAGAGAAAGAAGGCTGTGGAGAACTTCCTGGATTCCTCTTTAAGCTGAAGAAAGAATCACCCTTAATTGAAGTCATGTCTTATCTGTTTCCATCATTTTTCTTTCAAGAAAGTGGGAGGTTAAAATGGACAAGAAGAATAGCACAGGAACATTCTGAGAGAGAAAACAGTTTTTCCTTGTCACTGCATGTTTGTGATTTTCTTCCTTTGCCCTCTATGAATAAAATGACACAAACCTGCCAAAACCTGCACAGAGTCAAATTCTTATCTCCACCCTCCATTACCAGAGCTTTGTCCTTCACGATTTGCCAGACCCCTTGTTCTGCCTTTCATAAAATCATAGAACCATTTAAGTCGGAAAAGACCTTTAAGATCATCAAGTTGAACTGTTCATAGCAGGAAGTAGAAGATGTTCAATGAAGTAGCCATGTGTAAGGAACCTGTTCAACCATACAATTAAAAATCACACAATCTGACCTTTTCAGCTACCTAGACTGATGCAACCCAGCATTTGTGTCATTGTGCTGAAAAACAGTCATTTTCAGCGCTTAGGTTGTACCTCAGGTAATATCGCAAGGATGCCAGCTGAGAAGGAAAAGCATTGGCTTTAGCAAAAGCAAAAGTAATATCAAAGGGAAGAATTGCAAGGATTTATGTTGCACAAGTGTTTTGTCACAGCCAGAGACTCCTTTTTACTGGGGGAAGAGGCTCATGTATTTTTGAGTTTGATGGTATGGGGAGCAATGACAAAACCAGAGAAGATGGAGTAGCGGTTGTAAAAGTATGTGGTGAGAGGCAAATGTTGGCTTCTCCCCGTAACCTTTTTTGTGGCCTGCTCACACTTGCTCACACAACAAACTTGTCTCCACTAGGTTTTCACCTCAGGCCAGGTGCCTCATGACAGTGAACCCCAAGGAGGAACACGATGTTTTCTTCCAGTGAAGGCATAGCCTGAACTTCTGTGTTCCCTCCCTGACCTATTACCGGATACAGCAGTCTGAGCAAGAAAAACAGGAGCAAAAACCAAAGTAGACAACAACCTTATGTTTCTGCTACAGACCAACTTCAAGCTTATCACTTTCTGTGCCAGTAAAGCAATGGTTTGTCTTTTCTTCTTTTTTTTTTCCTTTTTTTTAAGAAAAAGCTTCCATTTAATATCCAGAGACATGATTTATGAACAACTTATACCCTAAAGGTGATCATGTTGCTGTTTCTGCTTCACTATAGTTTGCAGAGGCATGGATTAAGAAATATTAAAAAATATATTTTTATCTGTTTTTAACTAATACAGGTCATGAAACAAGTTCTCCATAATGAGAGAAGGGTTTGCCCTTAGTGAAGATATCAAAAAGTTGGAGTAAAGTTCCAGATACATGGAAATGGAAAAAATTATGAGTAAAAGCAACACAAAGTGAATCCTCCAGATGAGGGAAGACAAGAACCCAAAAAATCCCCTGAACCGAGTAGAACACGCACAGTGGGGAAAGAGTCGTCATTTCATTGCTACGTACTTGAGATACAACTGCATCAGGTTTGGTATTGCAAGAAGGAGTGATTGTGTGCATTCACACTCCCAGGTTACACACACTGCTTAGAAAATTTACAGGTCTTACAAACTCTTCCACTTCTAGATATAAACTGCTAAGAATGAAGCCACTCCTGACCAGGGCAGACTGGACACTCCCCACACCTCCTAATCCAAGGTGTGCTTCTGTTCAAATCTCTCTCACAGAGCAGCTTGACTGACAATGGTTACATGGGCTGTTACTTGCAGCTGAAGACACCTCTCACCAGTTTTCCAGTCACTCATAGGACTGAAGTGGTGTTTTTTATCAAGTCTATGTATTAGACTAAGAAAAAGCAACCGGTATGTGCTGCTCATTGTATTGTAGGTGTTGGGTGGGCAGGATCCACAGTGGCATGGAAGGGACAAAAAAAAAAGAAAAAGAAAATGAGAGGCACAGTGTTCTGATATTAAATTATTCCACTTTATGCTGCTGATGCAATCTGAGCAAACCAGCAATTTCCTCTTGGCCTCTGTTTTATGAGCGATCCTGTTCAAGCTTTGATAATAAAAGGAACACAGGTGGATAATTAAGGAGGTGTGAAACACAAACGAGTAGCCAGTTTTCTGCTAGGGCTTTTCGTAATGTGCTCTGGAAGGCTCTCCTCATCCAAGTGCTGAGTGATTGAGTGACCTCACAGACTGACCTGGGGACTCATTTTCTTTCAAAACAGAACAAAATTCAAAAGGTTTCTGTAATAATTTTGTTCTAAAAATCAGTGACAGGTTTGCCATTCCAAGAACTGTTTAGGAACAGCACTACCTCACTTGCAATCATGATTTTCATAGATCGCAGCAGAGCACAGACACAGCCATAGCAGGTCAAAGCAAAAATCCACCCAGCACAAGATGCATCTGCCAGTGGATGTTCAGTGAAGAGTGGAATAGGGCAAGTACAGAGGGATCCCTTCCCTTGCGCTGCCCCTCAGCTCTTTGTTTACAGACTCACTGGGGAGCTTGTATCCTACCCAGCAAACAGCCTTCCATGGAGCTTTTCTCCACAGCTCAGTGGGAATGTAACATCCCCACACTGCTAAAGACCTTCCCTCCAAAAACACAGTCCACTCATTAGAAGTATTGTAAGACCTGCAGTCTTGCAGGTACAGGCTGAAGTTCTATCTGGTGTGAGGACACTCTTTACACAGGACTCAACCATGCAGTTAACATTTTGGTTTACCTAACCACTTAAATACATGTATTTTTAACACATGCAATATGCTTTAATATATATTAACAGATAAAGTTCTATCAATATGTTTAATTATATAACATATATTACCAAAATATTGCATATTCACACAGGTGACGAGACTGCTAACTGCTTTTTTAGCTTTGTTGAAAAGGTTAACAATGAACAATATATTTAATCCATCTCAGGCATCAATTTTCTTCCATAATAATTTTTCTAATATTCAAGTACAACAGATTTAATTTGAAAGTATTTGGAGTTAGCAACAGAAAAGTTTTACTTAGAAAAAAACTAGAATGAAATTAACTGAGGATTTTTTTCCTTATTCCTGTTAAACAAGTGGCAACATGCTCATATATGCTTTCTTTCTCAAAAAAACCAACCTTCTAAGTCAGCCAGAAAATCCAACAGAGACCAAATACAGAGGCACTATTCTGAGTCACAATTCTGAGTCACAATTCTGAGTCCTTTGGGCCAGTGCACTGCCTTTATAGCAGCCAGTAGCCAGCGCTCAAACAAGCAGAAAAAACCAACTCCTATAAAGTCTCTCTCCTGCCCTTCCAGCCCTCAGAAACCAGCAGTTCATGGTCTTCTTAAGCAAAAGCTGCCTTTGAACACATCGTGTTTAACAGTCTGTGCTGAACCTCTCCTCTGCTAACTTGCCCAAACCCTTTTGGAGATGTTTATCCTTGAGAACTGTGCGTACAGCCAGGTGAACGACAGGAGCAGGTTGATAGATCACCCTCCAATGCCAGTTCCTGGGTTTTTTCCTTCATCCCATTAAACTCAAGTGAGTTGCATGATGCCTATACACACTGCTATTAAATATCGAGTAGCCTCCCTACTTCTGGAAAGGGCAAGTTTTTTTAGTTCTTTTCCTTGGTCTATTTTGGTCCATGTGAAAACAAATCTAATATCACTGGTGCTTGGCTTACAGCCTCCCTAAGCATTTCTCACGTTCACAGACATCATGGCACACAAGAAAAAAGAAAAGGAAAGAAAGCCTGAGCATTTAGAGAGGTAGATCCTTAAAGTTAAAATAAAATAAAACTCCTAATGCAGCTTCCACATGACTTATGGGGCCAAAAGGATTTATCTCTTCTTGATTTCTGCCTGTACAACTGAACAGTATGTTTTACTGGAGATCATGATTCAAACTCTGCTTTGTTTTTTTCCATTGTTATTTCAGGTTTGATATTTTGGTTTTTTCTCTGGTGTTTTTTGTTTGTCTTCCTTGACTGCAGCAAAGTTTCTAGGCCACAGAAATAAAGCTAGATTGCAAAGCAGGTACCTGGATGTTCCTACTGGTTGCAATCTCATTTGCTGGCATCCTTTCCCAGAAATAAATTTTGAGGCTAGCTGATCACAGTCAGCCAAAAATTTGCTTTGTGATCTATCCCTCCTGTCCATGGCTTAGGAGTGTTGGTTTTAAGTGAGAAAGTCACGGCTGTATTTAAACCAACCAGGCCACAGTGATACATCCACAGGAGACACAACTTCATAGTGCATATCCCTATTCCTGGGGATAATTATCAGGACTTCTAAAAATGTATGGATGTGTGTGCTTTGGTCTTTCTTCCTAACCCCAGTCCTCGCAAACAGGCACTTCCTCCATCTCTGGAAAGGTCCCTCTTTTAACCAAATGAGCACAAGGATGCTGTTCCTGCGCACATCTTTCTCATCACCTGAAGTGTGGAAAGCTGGGCAATTGCAAAGTGACCCAAATGGCTCCACAGAGAACCATAATCTGAGATTAAGTCCATTTAGGAAGCCTGATACCAAATATCCAACTGCAGCACAGTAAAACCAAAATTCCCTACCGACTATCTCTGCTCGTAAAAGTGATTTAGATTGGTTCCCCCTCTACATGAGTTCTCTGCTGGCTGTCTGAAACAATTAGCAGAGTAAATAATAGATTGCAATGTTTTTCTTTCCATCCAGGTTTGTGCTTTATATGAGTGAACAGTTAAAACATACATCTTAAAATGTAAAATCTTGGAACTTCAGAACTCCCATAGCTGCTGAATGAAAAGGAACCAGCAAAGCTCATTTGCAGGGAACAGCAACAAAAGTCTAGTCATTCCTGCTGGACATGCTCAGTTCAGGGTAGGGACTGCAAAAGGAACACTTCATATACTCAGCTCCTGTGTGACCATCCCATCACATCTTATTAACTCAATGTTTTTAATTTTTCAAGTGAAAAAAAATAGGAAAGAGACTCAGATCACGGACTTTCCCCAGGTTTCAGTCTCTCATAAGGAAATCCTGCTAAGGACACGAGGTCTCTGACTTCTCTACTGATGTGCAGTATCACCCAAATCAACAGCAACGTGCAGATTCTCCATGTGCTTGTTCATGGCCTCCACAGGAATTTAGCAGCCAAATTCATGCTAGGCTAAACCCCTGAAAACATAAATAGGTGGGTTGATAAATCAGTTAAACCTCAAAGGGCAAAATGCAGAGGCTGTTCTCCCTCCACAAACTGTCGCAAGTGCATGATGTTCTTTTGGACATGAGGATCTCTTCCCAGCTGGCTCATAGGTTTGCTACAGGAGGCAATCCCAAAGTCAGTGACTGCCTTTTGGTGTTGAGAAGAGCACAGGAGGTGGATAGAGGAGACTCAGACACAGACATAGTTGTACTCTACCTGTTTTCATTCTCTTTGAAATCTCAGAGGCTTCAATCACTTAGGGAAGGATACGAAAAAATGTGGGCAGACCTCTGTCACACAAAGTCTCCACCATCATGAAATATCCAGGGTCTTTAATCTTTGTCAAATGCCCTGGTAAACATATTTTATCAATTGGCCACTGCAAACAAAGCTGAGTCTTGCTTCGGAGCAAGATAAATATGAAATGCAAGTTAGGTAGGTTCCTGCTAGTTAAACTTGAGTCCTAGAAGAGAGTGGGGGAATGCGGAAAGGAAAACCCTTGTCAGAGCAAAGATGAATATCTTGCATGTGAATATGTCAGATGCTTAAGAATCCAACCTAGGAACTATCAAGTTTCCAGTCACATCATCAATGTTGACTCTGGAGTAAAAATTAGTGACTTTTTCCATTAAATCCTATTGATCTATTTCACCAATAAGAAGCTTCTTCACCTAAATCACTGGTTTATTGTACCTCTGATTCTTTAAGGGGATGTCATGGGACCCATAGAAGAGCCACTTAAAATGCTATTTGTCCACCACACATACACCAATTGTGTTTCCATCTGAAGCTTTGCTGTGCAAATTAAATCTTTAAACATAAACTGGCCTTTGTTTGCAAAATTAAAATAATACATATATGTATTTTACATGTTCACAGACTCTTGCAGAAGGATGGCCAAATCACTCTGCTATTCAGCTATTCAGGCCTGGAAGGGAATAGTAACTGATGAAATCCACATACACTGGTTACAGCTTTCTAAATGGGATACAGGTATGTGATGTTTTTGGATCAGCAGGTGTAAATAGGGTTTGGCTCTTTACCTGCACCCATTCAGGGCTCAAAATAGAATATGCTTTGTATTCCTGACTCCTTTCCTAAGGATAACAAATTAGCACTTCTGTCAGCTCAAGTAGCAAGGTTTTTGCTTTGACCTGTGAGGTCCTGGTCCATTCTCTGACAGCCAGTGATGCCCACAGTGTATCATGAATATGAAAAATAAATGACCAGTCAGTCTTGGCAGCAGGCAGAGTTCACTGTTTCTGCACTTTATCATAGGAGGGTGTGTGAGGTAATTCACTGTTTGGAAGTGAGCCCCTTCCAGAAAATGTCCCTAGGCATTTGGGATGAGAAAGCAGTTCAGATGAAATATGGTCTGAGAGACAGTCTTCCAAAACCAGCACACAGATCCCTTACAATGCCCTTCTTTCTGGCAGTGTTACCACAAAACTTTGGAAAAGAACAGTTTTCTGGCTATCCTCAGCTTAGCAAGAAACAGAACACAGTCCCATGTACATTTTGTATTTTGGGAGAGACACTGATATCACAGCCTTAGAAAACTCACATCACAGAAAACAGAAAAAATCCTCTCTATTTTAAACTTTCTACTCCAAGATGTCTGAACTACATTATATTATTTCACTGTCCAAAATCATTTAAAAGTGTTTCAGGCATTACACTGAGCAACGAGAAATAGACATTCTTTTCCCAAATCATCTATGTCCCAAATATAGCATAAAAAGCAGCTGGGTGATAGAAAAAAATAAGGAAAGGAACAAAAACTGTCTTCTAGTCTGCTGGCACTTTATTCTGGAGAGGAATATGTTCAGAAGCCTTCAGATTTGAGAAAGAAACATTCCACATCTTCCTTTCAAAGTACCGTGCTTTTTTTGATATTTAAAAAGTCTTACATCCTACAAGGTTTTAAGAGTCAGCACTGATATGAAATTGTGAAGTAAAAACTTCCATTTGTCCCTGAAAACTTACTTCTCAAATTTTTTCACAAAGAGTTTGCTATTCCAAACCAGAATTAACAAACCTCTGAAACTTTCTCTTCTCTGCCTGATATTACAACGTAAAATCTGATCTCTTGCAAGCAGACAAGGAGAACATTTCTCTAAAGGGAACTGCAGCTCTTCAGCACTTAAGAGTCAGTTCCACCAAGAGTACCAGAGCCCAACACAGAAAGAGGGACAGTGTTCAAATGCCTCACTTTTTCCACTGTTCAGCTTTTCTTAGACTGCTATGTGGATTTTCATTAGGCTTCCAAGTTTGAAGAACTTTTATTATTGTTATAAACTGTGCTCCTGAAGTGGATTTTCTAATCCTTTCATGCCAGACGTTTGGCTAAATCCAAGCATAGAATGGGTTTGATATCTGACACACCGTCTCATGGGAGCCATATCCTGCTGCTGACACAGGAATAGATGTTGTCATCAGAGAGATCCATCCCTCCTCTATGCTTCTTCCAGAACTACCTGTTCTTAATAATGATGATAATTGGGGAAAACATCTGTGTTGCCTCGCCATGTGACCGAAGACCAAGAGAACAAGCCACATGCTGCAAACATTTCTTGGAATTGCGAACTACTGTTCTATTCAGCATCCAGCTGGATGTCGATATTCCCAAATACGCAGGAGAGTAGGTCAGCAAATGCCTGTCTTTCATCTAGAAAATCTGATTCCTATGTCAACAAGGCCAGGCAGGGTTCATGACCATCTCTCTGCCATGTGTGGCTTTGGAATTCAGATGGCTATGAGGCATCTTCCGCTCCATGAGGGGGCTAATTAATATATGACAGAACCATCACAGCTGAAAGTAGAAGTTATTAATTACTCTGATTTTAGCCTATTTAGCAATATTTCCAGCAAGTTGTGTAATGAATCTACTGTGTTACTGGGGGCACAAAAGGGTGTCAGCTCATCCTGACATTAACCAAGGCTTAATATTTTTTGAACTGATTATCTCCAGAACAATGACAAGATTATTCAGATCATTTAACAGAAAGCAACAGCAATCAACACCATTCTGGGAGGATCCAGAACTGTCCAGGACAGAACCATAGAGCAGCCTGCAAATTTCTAATTGACTGCTATTGCAATTCAGAAATGTTCTGTTTCATAAATTATGACTCAGAGGTCATGATTTAGCATCTGTCCTATTTCTGATCCTCTCTTGGCACTGCCTAGACTTACACTCAGACAGCATCTCCATGGAGTTTGTTTTCCTTTCAGTCACGTGCAAAGGAACAACAGGAACTTGGGATAGTACTATTGTTATTTCTGCATTCTTCTGCAACCCAATCTTCTTCCTATCTCCAAAGCTCTTTATAAAACAATGGATTTTCCACTACATTAGGGCTTGCCACTAGCCCAAGGATTTTCACTGCTCCTGGCAGGCCGCTGCATTGGCAGAGTTCCCTCTGCATCCTCGACCTGCTGCTGATTGATCCCCGTAATCCAATCCATTTTCAACAAGCCACTTCAGCGCCAATAAAAACAAGGGGCTTTGCTGATTTCTGGTTTCAGCTGCAGCTGTTGGAGCCACAAATATAAAAAGAAATATTTTAAGTCCATTTGTAAAAAAATCTACTGGTAAAAAAATAAAAGATCCATTGCTTTTATTCAGTTAAACTCAGGGGGAAAGTAATTACTGCCTCTTTTTATGCATTATATCTTCTTTCTTATTTTATCCCTGTATATTTCTCTTGGTGCAATCATGGTGATCCTTTCAGCAAATAGGTGAGGAAATGCTATGACTGAATTCCCCCAGGGCTTTGGCAAATGTAAGAATGAATAGTTTGCATAACATGGGTGCTACAAACATTTCATAAACTTTAAATTTTTGATTTAGAAGAGACTGTTCTAATCTGCCCTTTCTACAAAGTACCAGACAAATAAAAATCCCATGTCACTCAATATTTCTTGCACTATCATTATAATTTATATCTGAATAGAGAGAAAAAAAACCAAAACATTGCAATCCTAGCACACATACACCAAATCAGAGACAATTCCCAATGCCTTCAGATACATTATTCTGGTTCTGCAATTACCTGCAAAACTGAAGTTCTGCATTTTAGTTTTTGACTGAATTTGACAAGTTACAGCTTCCAGTCATGGGACCTAGTAAGGGGTTCTGATGGTGTGGTTGTTGTAGAGTGAAACAGTTATTCCATGTTGTTAATAAATGAGAAAGTTTAGATAGTTTATAGATCAGATAATCTATTTTGGGAAAATAGATTTTTGGCTCAGAGAAGAGCCAACCCTTTCTCTCCCCTTTGTAAAGAATGTTCTCTTGATTCAGACCAACATGGTTCTTCTCACATCTTTTCCATCCTTCTATACCTGGATATCTGCTATTAATATTTGTGGTTTTGCTGCTTTGTCTAAGGTTGCTGACACAAATAAGGACTGTGATGGATTCTCCCAAAGCAGTAGTCACCCTTTGAAGATAGTATATTCCACAATCACTTTTAGCACTATAAGCCATAAACAGAAAACTAGCATAGGCTGATCTTTCCTAAAAATAGTAATGTAGAGAAGTCTGCAAAGGATAATTGAAAACTATGGAAAAATCTGTTCAAGCTATAAATTTTTCAGAGTTATTTGTGAATTACTTGGGTTCACTGCAGTAGTTAGTGGCTTTTGGGTAATGGTTTAGATGTCCTTTTGTTTACAGCTGTTGTCTGCAATAGCTAATTTTACTAGAAAGGGCAAGGAGGCAGTAGAAATAGAAAGTATGGGCCAGAAAATTGTACTGGGAAAACTATGAGAGCCAGCAAAATTTTTTGATTGAGCCTTATATGCTACATTTGGCACAGCATTGGTTTAATGAAATTCTATTTATTCCAAGGCAAGCTTCCAATGGAAATCTGCCCGGATTCCTGGGGGTCTCTGCTGAGCCTGAAGACCTTCAATGTGCTGATCCTTGGCTGTAGCCTTTCTGTTAATGGGTCTGTCCTACAGACAGGGGATCAGGAGAGCCCCAAAGAAGCTGCTCTGTAAAATGAGACATCTCTCAGCTATGGCAGACAACTGCTGCTGCCATTTGCCCAGAAAATAAAGAGATGATAATTTCCCACAGCACTTGAGGGAGTAGGGAACTTCTGGTGTATTAAGAATTAAAAGAATAGTTTCAGGTCCAATTTATCCAAATATTTGGGGAGAGAAGGGGAAAAAATGAAATCCTTAAAAGCTGAAAAGCCCTGTCCCTCAACATCAGTGTAGTTCAGAGAAACAATAACCCAAAGTATGAAAAAATATTTGTTTGGGAAAAGGTAAAAATATGGAGAGCTGGTCACCCAAAGACACAAAAAGGACCACCTCGGGCAGTTTTTTTGCAAAGAAGAGGATGTTTACCCATTTGCAGTGAGGAGGAATGGAGCTGTCTCTACTAGATATATTAGAGCAGAAGAGAAGGATATAATATTGCCTAATCAAGTTCACAGCCAAGAAGGTCTTCAAACCATTAGGAAGCTTTAAAAAGAACACCTGTATCAGTAAAATAGTTAGCTTACAGTCTTGAATTACACTCCGTAGATGCCAGCTGTACCCATTCATGAACAGAAATTTATAGTAGAGATCTCAGGTTGCCCAGAGAAATTAATCACCAACAGCCACGTGCTCTCAAAGCCAGCAACTGCTAAGAAAGTTCTGTTGTTTTTAAAACCAAAAAAACTCTCAAGGGCCCAGCCTGAGGGGCTGGGGCATTGTTTTCCATTTGCATCTTTAGGATCGACACAAGACTTAGTTTCCACTGACCACGAAATGAATGTTTATTGGGTGGGGGAAGAAACTCATCAGGTCACCCTGACCTCAACTACACAAAATTTTCTCTCTTAAATTATATCAAGAATTAATTTCTCTAACTCCCTTCTGAAGCAAGATTACTGTAAAGAGAATGGGAAGAGCAGTGCCTAATGAGAATAATGGAAATAATCTTCAATTTAATTGAATATCTTCTCTTTTAAAGTGTTTTAGAATAGGGGACAAGCCTTTGAACAGACATGACAGCACTGAGATTTATGGTTATGCAATATAGCTTTATTGTACCGCTCCCGCTAATTTTCATTTCTCTTATGATACCTTCTCCATATTGGGCTCAGAGGGACTTCTTTCTGCAGAACTCATGAAGTTTAAAAGAAAAATACAAGTTGAGTTTCTTGGAGGATTGCTGTTGTCCTAAATTGAATTTTTCTCCTTTAGAAGACTTTAATCCAACAGACAATTAAGGGAGAATGTGCTACTGTGGAGAAAGTCACCATAGCAAGTAGTCATCACTTAACTTGTAACTCTCAGTTCAGATGCATTTCATCATTAGCTGAGACACAAATTAAGAGTTACCCTTGCCCCCCGCCCCGTGTGTAAACAGAAATGTTTTCATGAAATTTTTCACCTGAGAGCTGGGAAGGGAAATGGGCTGAAACGGGGTGTTCTTGGGCAGCCCTGTGTCACACAGCTCCCAGGGCAGGGTCACCGCTCCAGAGCACCAGAGGCACACCTACTCTGAACTCACATTTCCCTCATCCTCAGATAGGGTCAACTCCTCTCACCTCTGTGACCTCGTAATCTTGTTTCTACCTAGTCTGTGCTTCTTTAAACTCATGATTTAAAAGCTCTTTAAACAGCTGCCCATTCTGCAGCAGGGAAAGGGAAGTTAAGCTGAGCTAAGGCTGGCGCAGTGAAACAGCCACATGGGCATAACCACTGTGTCCTGCCAGATTTTAAGAGGCAGCACTGGTTTGCAGAGCTTGAGAGAAAGTGCCGCGTTCCCATGGCTGATTCAGCAGAGCTGCAGGTTGGGTGGGTCAGGAAGCAGGAAGAGAGAAATGTCAGACTAAACACTGGGTGCAATGCTCTTCTGTGCCTGCACACTGGATTCTCCCCAGTTTCACGACAAACACAGATCCACTACTCTGAAGATCTGAAAAGCTGAAGAACCCCAATTCATTTAAGAGGAGGAAGGGAAATATATTATTCTTAAACAATTTCTTTTATATCATTGCTGTGGCACAGCCAGCTCCTAGCTGATGTGGATTCAAAGAAAGGCAACTTTGATGGAAACCACCTCGAAGTCCCTAAACCATTGCCTCGTGCAAACTGCAGGCCATAGTGAAGGTTGGCTTACAGTGGGGCTTATGCAGAGATGGAGAAGTGGGTGAAATTAACTTGGGAGAGTTCCACCAGTTGGCCTGGAGATGTCCATTCATCATATCAGTCTGTACCAAAAACTAACATGTTGCCTTTAGAGACTGTCCTCACAGATGTGATAGATGAGAATAATTAATAAAAGCAGGTGGTTTAGGCATGGATTCAAGGCCCCTACTGTTAGAGTACCACTGTCTTCAAGAGATTTTCTTTAACCCCTGAGATGGAGAAAGTTCTTTCCAATGAAAATTACGCTAGAAAACAATTCCATCACTGTTCTGATGTTACAAAACATGAAAGTTTGTGCTCAGTATTTGGTCAAGATGTGCTGTCGGAAGAGCTCACAAACACTGGTGTAGAAGTTGTGATAAAGCTGACAACATTACTGCAGTTCTAGGCCCCACAATATTTCCAAACAGGGGACTGATCATACAGTGTGGCCCATCAGCATCATCTCTTTTATGGCAGAAAGTCCCATAGACTTCCTAATTCCTGGTTCAGTGCAGCCTATGATTTCCATGTTGCCTATGCTCTCACTTCTTTTCCTCCTGAAACTCAAATCTTCGCCTCTACCTTTATTACTTTTTATGTTTTCTTCTTCCATACTAATTTCCCTCATCTTGTATTGTTTCCGGTAGATAATGAGCAGTGCACCATCCCCAAAACCAGGTCCCGCTGTGGTGCAAAGTCAGCATCATGCTTAGCTTCTAGATGGATTAATTAGTCTGTTCTAATCACATCACTTATTAGAATACCAGTGTCATACTCAGTATATCTATGTAGCGTTGCTTTGTATGGTGCGGGTACATTTAATGAGACCAAAACATTTGGCTTCCTAAATCTGTGGTTGGGGTGGGGATGAATTTCATTCATCTGCCACCTCAGAGAAGTTAGTCTTTCTCAGCCTCAAATTTCACTTGAAAAGGAAGAACAGAAGCTGCTTAGGAGAAATTTATTGAAAAGTGGCAATCAAGGAGAAGGGATGGTGCACAAGAGCAGGGTAATGGGATGGAGTAGGTTTAGGTATTATGACAACATAATGCATGTCACGTAATTCAGAGATTGTGCCATTTCTTAAAAATCAGAAACCAAAATATGCAGCCCTACACTGCAAAAATCTTGTTTAAAAAAACTTCCCTTGTTAAAAAAACCCCCACGTTCTATGATTTATGGCAGAGGAAGAGAAGCTTAGACTCTTTGACTTCATGCAGTACTCCTTCCACATGTCTAATATACTGCCTGTAGCTATGCTTCTCGTGGAAGGTGTGTGTGTCAGCACTGTCCCTAACAGAGAGACTGATGAGTTTTTCTTATATTATCAGCTTTTTCATTTTTTTAATTGCTATTTCTTGTTTTTATCTTTTAATTCATTTATTGCTTTTGCACTTTCCATCTGTGTGCAGTTTAATTTGCATTGATTTAAGATGCTTGAACACTTTTTGATGATAAATATGTCTAGTGAAATATCCAGGAAGAGTGACTTAGCTTTGTGGCAGGAGCTATGAATGTTCTGAGTTTGACCCCAAGAGCAAGAATAAAGTCCTTAATTGTAGTCAATTGCATCCTTGATCTTTCTACTGTGCTGGTCCACAAAAAGGGCGAATGGTGACAACCCTGATGGTTTTTGTACTGTAAATAAGACCATATTTGTGGACATTTATAAAGTATTCATTCATTCCCATTTTGTCTAGATAGAATCCCACAGACCAGTGGGATTTGTCAGATAGGTGCATGAACGGCCTTCCAGTAGCACCAATAAAAGTAACATTTTGCAAATCCTCTCAGTGAATCTGAAAGCAGACATGTAATCACTGCTGGTCACTTCTGATCTGGAATGGGTTTGACCTGTTGACCTCAGGGTGAAAGGCTCTGTACTGCATTACCATTCCCAAGGGCTCTCTGACTCTCTCTGAGGTTGCTTTTTTTATTATTTTGTAGTTAACCTCAAGACAGCATCACTAACAATGGATAACATCTGCAAAATACCGGCTATCTGAACATTTTCTTGCTTTGCAACTAATCATTGGCACTCAATGAATCTGAAGGTTAAAAAGAAATTGCATGTCCAAAGACTCACTGCACAAATAGTGAAATCAGAATGGGGGGAAAAAAACCCTTAATAGCTCCTTCCTGCCACTGGTGTATTTTTCATTTATTCATATGGTCTTGACATTTAATTTCAAGTAATGGAAGATGTAATGATTTGGGGGGAATAATCCAAGTTTGTTCCTTTTTGTAAGAGAGAAGCCATCAACCAACTGCCCTCAAAAAATAGATGGACATCAAGAAAGTTTTCATTACTTCTGGGTTCTGTCTCTTACCACTCACTCAGCATTTCAGGTGCTTCCCTTATCCATGCCAATGCCATCCCCTGCAGAATCCTCATGTATAAAACACTGCCCAACCTTACAGAAGTCTTAACCACACAATAAAAACAATTGCAGAATGCAACAGAACTATCCTTTACATCTCAACCACTTTCTGTCACTGCCAAACAATGTTCAAACACCCCCCTGCATTCTGCCAGGAGGATGTGATATCACTCATGAGTTAGCCACAGCAGGAATCCAAAAAGACCCACTTTCAGTGTGACACCAGGACCATCCAGCACTTATATGGATCTCCACCCATAGCAGTCCTGATGCATGGAAGCCATTTCTTCCCCTGCTAATAATGAGTCTTTATGAATTCTGATTATTTGGGAAGCTCAGCTTATGTACCTCTGTATACAAATGTCAAATCAACACTTAATGAGCATGAAGTGATTTCACATTGAACTGTCCATCTCACAAGCATCAACATGTCCAAGAAAGGAAACTCATTTGTTTATTCCCAGCAGTACTTTGGGATACAGCCTTCACAAACAGTGGGAATTAGACATGAGGAAGCAGCAAGATATTTTCCCAATTACATATTCACCCATCAATCATAGTTCTCTTTGAAATCTGTCTACTGGCCACTGGTCCCTGCTGGAAAAATGCTAGAAATGCAAGAAAAAGGGACGTTTTTCCCTTTGTGCCAAATTTCAGTGTAGAGTTAACTTGAAGCTGTAAGTAGCACAGCCCAGCTCCTCTCTGGCAGATCTCTGAGAGGAGATCCATTGTGGAATTTCACAGCTGGATCTCAGCATCTCAGTCTGCTCCAAGGTTTGACATTTTGGACATGTTTCACCATTGTTTTCCCAAATTTTCATCTCCAAGTTTATTAAAAGAAAAAATTTAAAAGAAATTCCATGCATTGGAGAGTGTGTTCTGGTAAATTTCTTTTTCCCATTACAACAGGATGCCAAGAAATAGAGACTGAGGCTGGACACATTACTATAGATATGGTATAGAAGAACAAAATAGATGTAGAGAAAACTCCAGCTGATTGAGCCAGCTGGCATTTTCAGGTCCATATTTCTAGGACTTCATAAAACAGTCTGGTTCTTTTGGAGAAGAAGCTGACTTTGAGGTGGTCATTATTTTGTGGTAGGAAAGGCAAAAGCAAATATCACTACCTCTTGGGTGAATGAAACTGCTCCAAGGGACACAAAGCCAAGAGTACTGTGGGGAGACTTGGTGCATGCCCAAGCTCTGATCTCCTCTTTGTCACTGAGGAACCAGGAGGAGACTAGGCCACAAGTCATATGGGAAAATATGACCCCAGGAAGCAGTAAAACCAAAATAGTCAAGACAGAAGAATGTTTCTGTGGAAATTAGAAATACACAAGGATGACAACTTCTAAAATGGCCCCAGATCAACATTTTAGAGCAGTCAGATGTTGAGTCTGCAGGCAAAGAATCTCTCTAGGGTAAGTCTAGCTCATAGGCAGGGAGATTTCCCCCTAAATTCCTTGCTTTGCTTTTCCAGTTTGAAGGATTATTCTCTCTGACAATGTCTCTTTTTGCACTTACTTGTCACTTAGACACAATGACTTTGGAGCAGGTGAATTTACACGCTCCATATTTATCATTCAGACATCCACATGGTGCTGGGCTCAGTAGTGAATCTGGCAAGGTAAAGCATTTTGAAGGAAGATTGAAAGCCAGCCTTGAAAAGCCCTCGTTCATCTGACAGATACTGATCATTCATGATGCAAACAATTTTCCACTAATGGCAAACACAAGGAATTCTCTGTATTCCTTCCCATATCATCATCATGTAGACATAAGGAACCCTGGAAATCAATTGCTATGCTTTCTGGAAAAAGGAGAAAGGAAGGGAAAAAAAAAGGAAATAAAGAAGTTGCCATTGAAGTTGACTGCACTCTCTTCAAAGCCCTGGACCAGCTCTGACCATCTCCTGAAAAATCTGCACTCTCTCAGCGGAATGGAATTTCCCACTATGCCATGGTCATTTTGGCACTCGCTTCTCTGCAGCAGCTATAAATCTCCTGCAGGTCACAGGACTCTGTAAAACGAGAAAAAGTTACCCAAGTGTTCTTGGGCTGAGCCTGGAGATCAGGAGAGGGACAGAAATGCATGTCCCATCCAAAGAAAACTCTGCCTGACTTTAGACTGCTAATGGCTCAGTGGGAAAGTCTGTTTAACTGTGCACATCCTTCAGAGGTTTCTGGAATGTAACCTGTTAGACCCTCACCTAGAACACATTTCCTCAGCTTTTGAAGGCTTGCTTGTCTGCAGGGTGTCTGCCAAGCAAAGAAATGAACATTAGGGAGCAAAGAAACCCAGTGGCAGCTGTGCATCAGGTCCCAATTAAGACATCAAACTAAACCCTTCAGCCCTAGTTCTCAAACATCCTTATATATAATATTTCCCATGAGGCTGGAATTCTTCTGCGAGGTTTTTGCTGGCTTTAATGTATAGCATCAGTGTTCCCTAAGCTCTCAGGGCATCCATGTTGCTGTGTGAGACAGCAGGGTATGATTTTTCACCCCCACCCCTCCAAGTAAAAGATAAGGGCATGTCCTGTGTTACAACATGGCTTGACTTGGATCAAGGGAGCAGGTCCCAACTGTTTGGCATGATGCGACATTTGAATTTGCCACAGAGTCTTGCTGGTTCTGAGCATTCTAATTTCCTAAATCCTAAATCTAGCCCCCAATTTTCTAATAGTCTTTTAGTGCATTGCACATGCAACGAAAAGGGAATTCAACTGCCAAGATCGCTTTCCCCCAAGAAGGGGTGGAGAGGGCAGTTCATTTTATGAGGGGATGAGAAGTCTGTGAGGTAGAAGTCCATTTGCTGTGACTTTGAATGACAACAACCTGATTACGTTTGAGACATTTCCTGTACAATTCCTTTATGAACCCCAGTGCACTTTGGACCAAATAACCTCTTCATTTCAAAGATGAAGTTTATAGGTCAAGACCTCTTTATCATGGCATCTGATTTTGGCTCAGGCCCCAAGGAATATTTTGCCCTGATGTCAGTGAAAGTCTCATCTGTACATCCCCTGCATTACTGCAGAAAATCTTGTATTTCCTACCATTTTTCTGCAGTCTCTTGAAAGCACAATCATAGAATTACTGCAGAGTCTCACCATGAGTGCAAACTGTCTTACAAGCAGAGTGAAATCATACATTGCTCCCTGCTGAGAGGACCTAAGTCACTCAGCTGTCCTCACTAAAAATTTACTGAATAATCCTGCAGCTCACTTAAAATTCCCCTTGCTGTATTTACCAGACAGCCCTGCTGTGAACGGGAGCAGCATGCCCAGAGTCATCTCCCACTGCTCCACAACACAGAACAGATTTGGTTTGAAAATAACAGCAGTAGGAACATCTACGCTGCCAAATAGCTGAACTCCCTGGTTTATGGTCAGATCCTGATTCTTCAATTGCCTATGGTGCTTTCCCTTGGGATCCCTTTGGGACTGGACTAGCTAATTCCTTCAGAAAAAATCTCAGTGCATCTCTAGAAGCAGCTTGCTGCAGCAACCCTTGCCATTAAGAAAGCAGGAGCATGCTGTCTAGTGCCCTGAACACTCTCTAGGGAAACCTTTTGTTCATTCCAAGCCCCAAGATGAAACACATCCTTAATGAAAAAACATGGTGACTTATTGGGTGCCAAACAATCTGTAACTTTTTTCAAGTAAAAATACTTGAAATAAGCAAATAAAGGAATTATTGTATCTCAAAGTTATAGAGATGTTACATGTGGCTCAGAAGGGACCAAGAAATTATTGTGAAGAACTGGACAAGGCTCACTGACTTTGAAGAATAGATTTGAGCTTGGTGGATGCAAATCACTTTTCTCTCTGCAGTGCCAGGAGTCACTCCCTGGAGCAAAAGCCTTTAGAAGCAGAGATGTAACTGAAGAAAAGCCTGGTAGGACCACAATTCCACCAATCTGGGTGCACACTACTAGGTTTCCTATAAACAATACTTCTGAT
>WEKY01010127.1:0-43846 GCA_013390045.1 Picathartes gymnocephalus
GTGCAAATATAGGAGTGGCAAATTCCAGAGGAACTTCAAATAGACTCTTCTATTTAATCATATTTATCATAAGATGGTACTAATCCTTCCTTGGGGCCATGTATTTTAAATCTATATTTGGATACTGAGAAATTTTTGCTTGCAGGGAATGCAAACTATCATTGGCCTGATTTTTAATTTAAAGTGATTTTGGAACTTGCCTGCTTCCATACCTACTCGGATGGATTCTGACATAAGCCTGAAACAACTTCTTATTTCCCAGTAAAAAAAAAAAAAGAAAAAAAAGAAGAAATTGCATAAGCTTTCAGGCATCTCTTGAGGGAGAACTCTCAGCATAATCCAAGGGTGAAATCCTATCACTGTGAAAGTCCTACTTGCATCTGATATGCCCAGATTTCAAACTACTGTCCATTTTTCTGACATTGACAAGAGTTTATAAATAATTGCATTCTGCATGAGTCAAGCAACAATTAATATAAATCTGGGGCTAGGGTACAAAAATACATACTGAATACTGAATAACCCATTTATTATCAAGAAAATATTAAATTACTATCAGCTATTTCTTATTTTTATTTTGTTGTAAAATTGATTATCAATATACAGCTATGCCAGAAGCATATATGCCAAAGAAATCTGTTTGCAAATTTGACTGCCAAAGAGCAATTGCTTTCTTAAACCTTGGGGAAATGGGAAAACAAAACCCATTGAAAACTAAAGATAAGAAACTTTATTTTCCCCTCACTTATATTCAACTGCAAAGACTGTAGAAGCAGCAGCATGGCAATGGTTCTATAACTGGTTTTTTTCTGTTCCAGTAGAAACATACATTCAAATAGTAATCTTAAATGTACTTTCAGCATCAAATAAAGATGTTCGTTACTTATTCTGGAATCCAAAGATGCCTGCATATACCCTCTATATAACACTAATGCTCAGGATAAACTGGCTTAAATTCTCTAGTTTGCAGACAGCAAAAATGAAAAGGCAATGCAACTGTTGACCCAGGATGTTCATGGTGTCAGACCAACACTGCCTCGTACCACTGTCTGCAAGTGTCTTTCAAATCAGGTGCCTCTGTTGAACTGCACCTCTTTTTTCACTAAAACAAACATTGCCCTTCCTGGGAGGTTGTTGTATAGTTTCTTTCTTATTGTCTCTTGTTCAAAGGAGACAGTTTAGAAGAAGCAAAGCAAAGACAAGAACCAGGGCTAGAGAAGACACTCAGTCCCATCCTGCTAAAGAAACACACCTTGGTTTGTGCATGAGAAGCAATATAAAGATTTCCTGTAGGTAAAACTACAATGACTACTTCTTTGAAGCATGTCTTCAAAAGTCAAAGTCTGCTGCAAAACTTTAAATCCTACTCTTGGATGGAGACAGAAGTTTCCCTTCTTCCAGTGTCCTCAGGCTGAGAGATGCCAGGCCTTCTCTGCTTTCCCTTACAGAGATTGCCAGCTCCTATATAACAGTACTTCATTTTGCACTTGATACTTCTAGACATTGTTATGAAAAGAAATTTCTGCCAATTTCCTCTTCAGTATTGAATTTGATAGGGAGTAAAAAATTTCTCTAAAGCCAAAATCCTGCTTAAAGGTGAGGAAAAAAAAAATTCAGCATTTCAGAAAATTTGGTGGGGGTCAAACATCCATGCCGTGTAACACGTAACAAAGACAAGCTGCTGTGTTATCACTATAAGAAGATTGTTTAGACATAGGCATGAAGACACTTAAACTGTGCCTACTGCGTGTACTTGTGCACAGGAGAGAGTCTGCAGTGGGTGGATGCTTTATTTAGGCAAGAGTTACCCGTCTGTAACCACGGGAGGCAGTTGGCAGATGGAGTTCTGGAGTTCCCTGCTGGAATTTGGCCAGGGCACTGCTGTAACCAACTCCTCTCTTCTGAAAAGCAGACAGAGAACTTGTATGTCATATGCTAAAGCTGTTAAAGAGCACTGAGCAACCAGAGACTGATTCCATCTGCTTTGCTCTTTACAGACCTATTTGTCCCACCTCTCTAAGACAACAGTTTATATACTGATTCTGTAGAAGTATGAAGAACAGAAGGGCACAATGCACTTTTGGTTCCAGTTCTTAGATTGCAATAACCTAAAAATCTTTTCACAACCATATGACAATTCTCATTACTACCTTCAAATAACAAAAATCCCACTGAATTACTATTTCTTTGAAACTCTAAAGAATCTTAATTCTAAAATGCTTACACCTCTAATCTTAGAAACCAATTTCAAATAAAAATCAAAATTGAAGGTGCAATTTTTTTTTTCCTCATTAAATATCCTCTGTCAAGTGGTTTAGTGGTATATAAATAAAGAGGAATAAAGCAGGAAACATCTCATGAAAGGAAAGCACTTTGAAGTTCACTCAGGCTTTGTTCCTTTAGGGCTTTGCTCATGTGCATCCCTAAGCAGGGAGCACAGACACAGGGGACATGGTTTCCTTCTGTTATCCTGCCTTTTCATGGCCCTGTTACTCAAGTGAAGGGACATTCAGCCTGGTTTCCAGACAGAGAGCACTTCTCTGCAAATTCCAGTCGTAGCCAAAGCATAGCATAACTGCTGCCACCTCTACTGCTCAGACACATCTTCTGTTTCACACAGAAACTATTTGGAAAAGATGAGAGTTTTCAGTAGGAGCAGGGAACTTTTTTTCATTTGTTGGAGACTAAACACAGACCTTTTGGAACTCAGCTTTGACACTGGATAAAAGTAATAGCTGCAGTCATAAAGTCGAGCTATTCTTTCAGCTCACGCAGAAAACGTGTACAAAGTAAATGGTTATTGTGTGAGCTTCTCAGATTGGAGCAAAAGACATGTCATGAGAGGGTGTTAGCCTAGAGAAAGTGCTCACTTTCTCCTTGAGCTATTAAGCAGAGGTTATGCAATAAGGTATGCTCCTCCAGAAATGTATGTTTCCCTGCTCATAGAACCTGAAACCTCTGGCTTGCTCTAACATACTGCCTTTTTCTGCCTTCTGCTTTTCAGACAGAGAAGACAATCTATCTGATCACATAGGAAAACAGCATCTCAATGGAGAAAGATGTCATCCTCAATGTACATTACATACAACTTCTCTTCATCCAAGCCCTCTCCATGCTGCTCTGTCTGGAGCGTTTGCACTGCCTGCAGCTCCCCTTCCCCACACTGAAGGAACACCCCGCCTGCCTCAGCCACCTGGCCTTTATTGGGTCACCAGCCATTCTTCTTCTCAGCACAGTAACATAGCAATTCATGATTCTTTAAGGAAATAGGAATAGAAAAAGCTGTACATTAAAGTCCAAAATACACTGGAAAAGAGAAGTAAGCCATAGCTCACTGACCACAAAGACAAACGACCTGGCTTGGAATAACTGCTGAGGCAGCAGCCTCAGCTGCCTGGGGCAACTGGAATATTCAGCAATCTCCTCAGCTGGCACAGTTCACACAGAATTTTTAAGGAAACACAAACAAACAGTTCACATTTCTTTAAGAGTTAAAAGGGAAATTGCAGTAGATTTCAATTCAGGAGCAGCTCAGACAAGACAAAGCTAAGAAAAATAATCTTATCAGCTACTTCCAGGCAAGGCACATCTTTTACTTATATTAAAAATGCAAATTGAGAAACCAGTTTTAGAGCAAAATCCTTTCAGTGTTGTTACAAGAAATGACATCCCTAGGCACAGACAGAAGTTTGCAGCTTGAGCTGGCCACAAACCACTTGCAGATGCTGTTTACACACCTTACCTGTATTGTCCCTTTTGTGAATGCACTTATGTATAAATAGCAAGGCATTTCCAACTTCCATAAAAGCTCTCGCTAAAGCAAGTGCTCCTGGGACAGAGTTTGTTAACAGTTTAATTCCAAATATTTTCTGGACTGCAAACCCAATTAAAATTCATGAGAAATGTATCTAAAGCATGAAACACAAGTATTTCAATCTTATGCAAATATGTAAATATTATATATATTTATAATATTTACTAAAAACCCACAAATATTTAGGACATTTAATCTGCAGTATGCTACTTAGATGAATAATTTATCCTCACATCCTTGGAATACTGGTATCTCTGACTTTATGATAACTTTATGTCCTTCTTGCCTTGTCTACTGTTAGATCACATCGCTGTATGTAACTTGTCAACTGCTACATGTCACAGTCACCAAAGGGTTAAGGCTGATGGAGTAGAAGATATTTTACAAATCAGAAAGCCTTTATAGTGTGCTGCTCATTTTGCAGGGACTCTTCAAATTGCTTCCAGACAATGCTATTTTTATAATGCCATCACAAAAGCAAATCCTATCCTATCCATTCATGACTTCAGTGCAGCTTTAGATGAAAACTGTATGTGTCATAAATCAATATTTGCCCAAACTGCTGAACAAAAACTCAGACACAAGTTCAGATAAAGCATTAAGGAGGTCAGGACAGGAATTGTCAAAGTCCTCTCCAATCCTCACTTTTAAACTCCACTCTTGCTGTCCGTGGGAACCGTTCATCTTAATTTCTGGAGGTTTTTGTTTTTCACTTTTTTCCTCAGTAAGTCGATCAGATCATGAGCAGCAGTTGCACAGACAAAACCAAGAAGTACTGACTGCTACCAGGTGCTCAGGAGCAAAAGGGAAGAATAGCAGGAGAGGACCAGGCAGGCAGACACCTGCAAATGTTTTTGCTGTTCCTGTTACAGTTCCTTCATTACTGTTTTACTTGGTCTGACATGACTGAATTTTTCTACTGTTTTTCTAAAGCAATATTGCAGACCTGCATGGGGCCTTGAATTTTCACCTCTGTCAGTAACATACAGCACTTCTGCACAGCAATAACCTGGAACTATTGCCAAGACCCAGAAGAAAGAGAGTCATACCTTCATATTAATTTCTCCCATATGGTTTCCACTGCATAATTCATAGACATGTCTTTGTCTTTCATACCAAAGCAATGCTCCATCAGCTTTATACCTACTGAAAGAAAGGTGTCCTTTTACTCATCTCTAGAGTATCTGTGGAAACATGAGCCAGGGCAAAGTGCCAGGCATCAGAAAACCCTGAGACCACAAACCTTATGGGTTTTCAATGCGTTACATCAAAGGCACTTAATTCACAGCTTAACTCTGAGAGTTAGATTACTAATACATAGTGTATAAGAAGGGAACTAGTGTAATTTACAAGTGCTTCTTTACAGTTATTCTTCTGATGACTGTAAAGTTAGTTGTCAGCAAATGTCACCCAAAGCACCTGAAGGTGACAACAGTTCCCATATCACTGCCAAGAGGGGCGTGGGAGAAGCACTGCTTCTTTGGGATTTGGCACTGTGTTCACTGCTGCATTCCCCTCTCTGCCTTTCTAATTTTGCAGTGCTCTTATCCTACAGGCATGGAGTATTTATAAAACATTTTCACCCCCAAAATACACCCTAAAATATATATTAAATTTCACTTTTCCAAAGATGTTCAAGGAAATAATCTGGTCATAGTTTAACCCACTGTGAAAACAAAACCCTTAATAACAGACAAAATTTTTGGTTTGTCAGCTTAACCTAAAAGGAGCAGTTGTACCTCAGAATTTTAGAAAGTATATTCTGTTGGCTTATATGTTTATTAAACTGGGGAACATATGATTCAGCCACTGTGAGTTTTCACATTCACATTAAAAATAGCATATCGTGGGTTTACAGCACTATAGAACCTCAGGTTTTGGGTTGGGTTTTTTTCGGAGTGTGGAGTGCGTGCATTTACTTTTTTTTTTTTTTTAACTATAGAACACTGATATCAGCATTTCAGTTGGTTTGGACTTTTGTTGTTGCTAGAGGTTTTTTTGGCTGTTCTTCTCTTTACAAGTTCTCTCATAATTTTTCATCGGTGTAATTCTTAAAATAGTGTTCAATCCTTCACCACACTTTATTATTCATTTTCACATACAGTGCTTTTAGAACTCACAAATGAAGATGCTTTCTAAATGTTCTAGTCATTGCACAAGCTTGCAGGGCGCCATGCAGCCCTTTCCCAGTACTCAAATGTACTCTGAGAAATTTTTAAAGGATAGGAGTTCAGTGTTCAACTACTGCTGAATTTGAATGGGAATACCTTCCTCATAAAACCCAGGAGAATTAAGAAGTGCTTTAGAAATAAGTCATCTCGTTAAAAAAGCAAAAACTTAATTTTTTTTGGAATAAAATTTCCCAAAACCATAAAATCATGTTTTATACAACTTTTCAATAAACTATTATGTGAGAGAATGTGAAAATTATAGTCTAACAAATATGGAGGAAATGGTTATGTGAAAAAAAACCCAATACTTTTTTTGAAGAGATAACAAAGTTTCTCTTCTCCTTTCCCATTTATTATTTGGTCTTGAATTCCAGTGTCTCCCTTTTCACAAGCCTCTTCCCTTTTCTCCTTGGCTACATAACTTAGTAAAGAGTCCAAACTACCTGATGAGAGTCACAGCTAAGAAAAAACCCCACACATCTGTGCAGCATGGAAGAGCATCAATCCCACAGTGACTTACTGCAATGCTTTAAGTGCCTGTTAAGTTAGAACTCCTATGAGAGGAGAGAGGGAACAAAAGAACAAGAATTCAAACTTTAAGAGCATAAAGTTTAGATTTTTTGCTCTATTTTATAAAAATACAGAACAAATTCATACAATTTTAAAGCTACAAGTTTTCTAGCAGGCAGAAGTTGCAAGGATTACGTTACTATGACTGATGTTACAAACGAGACTTCTTCATTCTGGCCAATTTTAAATTACAGTTTTTGTGGAAGCCATAAGAACCATGTACCAAAACCTGGATTCACTGAAGCAGCTGGGCTCAAGTTTAGTTGCTACCATTCTTTAATCATTCCAGAGAGTATCTCTGTCATAAAGCCAGGAAGCCAAAGCAGAATTCAAGATGTGAAGAAAACAGACTTCAAAGGCTAATGCAAACAATTTGTGCAAGCTTTACTGTTTTCAGATTTAATAAAACACAACCATTCTTAGACACTGCTCATATAAAATCCCCAATTATTTCTTTATGACTTACAAAACTCTACATAAACAGGTATGTAATTTTGATCCAAAATATCTCACCTGTAAAATCAATTTTGTTGGATAAATGCAGTTCAGTGACATCACACAGGCCTGCTCAAAGAAACTCAAAGAGGCATTTTTGATGACCCTTTCAAAAACTGGTCACATTTTTGTGCCACAAATGCTGGCACATACAACAAAAATTGTTACTAGTTACTGATTTCATAGTTTTTACCACCAATTCTTAGTGTTCTAAATACTGGCTGATATACCAGCGGCACAGGGAATTTACCAGTGGGGTTTTGTGTGTCACCTCTCTAATTCTTTAACTTCAGGAGCTGGCCTGCAAGACCCTGTTCTCAAAAACTTTAACAGAAAACAAAAAAAATTCGTCTCCTCAAGATTTATCACAGCAGAAACTGACATCTCTGAAGAGTTCTGTTGGTTTAAATAAAGATAGACAAGGTCAGAACTGATATTTTCAGTTATCTTGACTTGGTGGCAACACTACCCACATTCCTCTAGATTTCTGGAATCCAGAGGATTTGGTAACTTTTACCAAGTGGTTCAGTCCTATCACATAAGTAGAAATCCCACACACAAAAAAAGTAGAATTTTAAGAAACCTCTTTATGGTAATTTCAAAAAGATAAAATGAACTGTTTTAGCAATTTCTATTACTGCTCTAGTCAATATCTATCAATTAACATTTTTTTTCTGGAAAAGATATGCAGGCAAGATTTGAAACTGCAGATATGCTGTCACAAATAAGCTCTGTGAGGGCAAATGTCACAAAAATCTGGTTAACAGATATATATATTCAGGTGGTGGTTTTTTGCATTTTTGGGGTTTTTTTCGTGTGGAATTTTGATTTGTTGGGGTTTGTTGTTGTTGTTGTTGTTTTTAAAGCAAGTAAAGTACATAAGCAGTGAAGCTCCTTTAATCACTTCTCAGGAACACAAGGAGATCAACTCCTCCACTTGGCAGTTGATCCATTTTGTTTTTCCCTTTAACATTTTGCACATTTAGAAGTCCAGGTCAGAGACAGCACATTCAAGGGTTACTTCCTCAGGCTCTTGATGAAAACTACAATTCACCAACCCTGACCCTCCAGCTGACACAGCTGCATGCTACTGGAGAAGGTTTCTCCTGACTGCTTGTGGAAAAGCTCCTCCAGAGCCTGGCACAGTTTTTCAAGTCCACCTAGTACTACCTGGCTTGTGAATTAACCTCTTAGCAACCTGGATGATTCACAGCTGTCTTTTAAGATTTCTTTTTGCTAGCAAGTGAGCACCTATTTCTTGGCTGCTGTGAAAAATAATCACAGAAATGTAATCAGTTGCAGATGTAAAGCCAGCTTTTTAATTAACATTTTGCCATAATTGGTTGCTATACCTTTTCAAAGCTGTCTTTTATCAGCAGTTAATTATTCTTAAAAAGACACACCTTTCAGGCATTGTTTTTTCAAATAGGATAATGTCTTAGCAAACCTATTTCTCAAGTAACCTATAGTGGTTATAAAAGGACCAATTTTAAAAGGATGGGGTTTAGCACAGAAAGCTCCACATAAGAGTGGAACACATGAAATGCAGCTTTATATTTTTAATAGAACATTCAGATCTTTATTTTTATGTGCCTTTGAGAGCTGTTTTTACTTGAGATCAGTGACGCTTCTCTTTCATCCATCACATAGAAGTGAAAGTTGGAAGAATGCAGTAGGTACCATATATACAGAAAGGCATCACTGCCCTTGGATTCAGTTCAGAGAAATTATAGAGCAATATTTTGTTAAATGTGCTAAAGTAGTTAATTTTAAGTGAAAAAGGGGGGAAAAAGCCAAATTAATGTTAAAAATGTTAGGCAGATAACCCTTTACAGAAATTGAGCTCTAGCCACTCCAGAAGCTGGTAGTATTAAGCATCAGTAACTCAGCCTCAATAAAATCATTTCTGCTGCATACTCTGCTAGAGTTTTAAATATTTTAAAAATATAATAAGAATCACAAAGTATTTCTGCTACTTACTCCATACAATCTCTCCTTCAGAATAGACTCCATCACTCAGATCCAGTCTTTTTCATCAAAATAGTTCTTTCTTGCCAAGTAGATCAAATCTACTGATAAAAATTTCCAGTTACAACATTATATTTTAAAAATTACACACTTGCTTTTCAAACAGCTCACCCTTCCCCTCTGTAATGATTGTTGCACAGACATGTTTATACTTACAAGACAGCTTTCAGGACTTGGATCAGGAGACCTGCTCCTTTTATACCACACAATAAACCCATCATTGTGATTTTAAACTTTATCACAGTAGATGGGTATTGTGTTTTACATGGAACATGGTACAATCTTAAATCTGGCTTTATTTGACAGGATTTGTCTGCAATGTGGACAGGACAGACCAGCAACTGGGGCTGGGCTATGGCCAGAAACAGTTAAGGGACTAAAACCCAAACCTGACATCAATGGGACACCCAGGTACAGCCTGACTGCCCACACAGACCCAGGCAGGTCTTGTGCAAGAGCAGGTCACTGGTACAGCCTGAACAACAGCACTCATGCTGTGTTCAAAACCAGAACAAAATTGACATTTCTCAGTTTATAAAGTCTTTCAGACAGGGGAGAAAAACAGCATTCAAACAACAGCATTTTGTTGTCTGTTTAAATGTCTTTTAGATCTGCCCTTAGACATCTGATGTGAATCTTAAGATGGATAAATACCTTCAATAACCTGGATTTAATCATCCCATGATTCTAAACCTCGGGTTGCTTGTCTGCCAAAGTACAATGCTTATGATAAATTCCCAAAATTAGAAAAATACAAAGGAAATTATACATTTTCATAGTTTATGAAGTGTCACAACATTCCATTTTATTTCTTACAAGAAATCCTGCTATTTGATAGAGTAAATTACAAGGTATTGTAAACTGAGATAGAGTTCATGGAAGCTCTGAAAAGAACTCTGTTGATGGACTGGACAAAGCTGTCCTATACAAGAGTATTGCTGAAATCCATTCCCTCCCCAAAATGTGGAGAGCCAATTACTGATGCCATGGTTTCCTAGTTACAGAAACCTGGTAGGGGTGATCCCACAGCCCCCAAGGTCTCATTATCTGTGCTGAGGGAGTACACGTAATGAAACATTATTTTCTGTAACTGGTTTTCAATAAGGGTTATTACTGAAAATGCTGTGAAAACTAAGTCTCAGTATAATATCTGCTATATTCCTGGTAGGTTTTTTTGTACCTTTAAAAATCTTTTGTCCTGGCTGCATACTTTAGTTGAGTTGCCCATTTTTGCAAACAGATCAGTAACTTCCCACAGTGCAACACAGAGGTTTTATCAACACATATCAGTGGGGCCAGATTTCTTTTCCAAAATACAATCTGTTCAAATGGGTAAATTAAATCAGGCTGGGCATGGCAGCAGTCTGTGAAGTGCCAGACAAAGGTCACACTGCTGGCACACAGAGTCAAGGGCCAGCCAGGAGATGCCCGCCTGGTTTGCTCAGTGCCCAGCCTCACCCAAAAGTTCATGGCAGGGAAAAGGAAATGAACTGCCACATGAAGAGCCATGTAAGAGGCACAGATTTAGCCAGCTAATTTAATGCATGCTAAATAGAATCCCCTTAGAGCTGAAGCACAGAAAAAACACTGGTCTGCAACTGAAGTGAATGGAAAAGAAAGCCAGGATTGGACAAGGCTTGTGAGTCACTACAGAGCTATCCAAAGGGATACAGAGGTCGGCCCTCGCTAGAAAGTGGGCTGAAACAGTCACTGATTTATTTTCCAAGAATCTCAATAAGAGGCACTCTCAGGGGAGCACCAGACAAGAGACTTTGCCATGATCGCAGCTACAAAGACGACTACAGTTCAGAAATTCTGGCAAACTTGAGAGCTACAGTAGGAAATCAGAGCTGTACTCTGAAAGTTCTGAGAATGCAAGCACAGAGCAGGAAGCAAGACATTACAATGGCATAACTGCTAGGAGAGCTTGGGAGTATTAAATGTGTTTATTAATTGATTTATTCAGATGCATTCTTATCAAAGAAAACATCAAGGTTTAGTCTTTGGGACTCCTGTTTTATGACTGATGTTTATAGAGAGCTTTAGTCATCCCTCTCTGAATTACAGGGTAGTGGGTATTCCTTGTTAGGAAGGAATATAGGTAGTGTTACATTTACTGCTGTATTCAGAATTCAGCTCCCTCTCTTCATTCCACAGAAGTGGTGAATTCCAATTACCATCTTCAGGCTAGGGAAAAAGACAGACACGTAGGACTACTTGATGAAATGAAGAATTTACAAGATAAAATTTGATATAAACCATCCTTTGTGCTTTGGGTTATGGAACAGTCTGAACTAGGTTAAATGTAAGAATTAATAATTCTCTTTATTGTTAATTTAAATCAATTTCTGAAATCTACCTCTAAGGCATTAGATGATTTAATTGAATTACATAAATTGCAATCAACTAAAACACAGAAATTTGGCTAGCTACTACTTTCCTCTTCCATAATTTAAAAATTTAATCTGCCTGGCAGAGACATGTTTTATTTACCAGTATCCCTAGAAATCACCAAGTTCAAGCTGACTCTGAGTAAGTCCTGCAAAACCCCTGGTCTTTGAGCCCCAGCAAGGTGACTTTATGTGCAACCCAGCTACCTCAACAACAGGGAGATACAACTCTGGCAGCTTTAATTGTATGTGCAGGACATGGAAATACACGTTAAGGAAACTCTGACAGAAACTGGGCAGAAACAGTAGAAATTACCTTATATTACATCATAAAGCACAGACCCCATATAAAATTAAATGTACAAAACCCACAGTTTTAAATGAGAAATTAAGAAAGTCAATGGAAATACAACACATCAATTTTTTTGATTTATGAGCGCTTTAAGGCTGAAGTCAAAACCCTGCAATTTGGATGCCATAAACTAAGGACTTACAGAAGTGATCAAAAGTGATTAAGTCTGTAATTCTATGAAGTCACCTTTTGTCAGCTGATTTTGTCACACTCCAGTCTGCCCCAAATTCACCTTGGGCACTGTTTTCATTCTCAAAACTCAATTTTGTGCAACACATGGGTTATTTACCTGCTTTATCATCTTTAATTAGAATGAACAAGAACCACGATTGACTTTCCCTTCTTTGAAACCTTCTGTTCTCAGCAGCACTTTTTCAGTGTTGCTGAAGGGAGGGCTGGATGACAGCAGCCATGTTAAAGGTCACTGAGCTATGATTGAGAACTTCATGGTGTCTCCATTGCTCCACAGACTGCTCCCTCTGCTTGATTCAGATGCCTGGGTTGTCACTGATTACTGTTTGACGAAGGTGCTTACTCAGAGATAAGAAAAATAAAATGAAATCAAAGTTATGACCCTGACTTAAATCATAGTGTTTAACCATTAAAGAGGTGACATTTTGCAGCCACAACCTTTTTCCTTTGTATGATAACATATGTCACAATCCTGTAATATTTTTCATCGTGTATGTATTTTATATGGGGAAAATAATAACAAAACTGTGTAAAATCACTGTGCCAGATGTTGATGTAGTTGAAGAGGAATCCCAGAGATATAAGACTGGAAGCCACAGTCCATCTAGGAAGCCCACCTGGAAAACATGACTAGTGCTGTGGGTAATGCTGGAGTTTGAACATCTGTATTTTCTTCCAGAAATGAAAAAACTCACATCCTGGAATTTTTTTAAAGCTACATATATCAATGCATGGTCTGAAAATGCTGTGAGCTTTTACATTCTATTTTCTGCCTGCTTTTTAAACTAATCTCACTTCGAATGTAGACATGACCCTTCATTTTTGTCTAGAAAAGATGACTAATAGGATTCTAGGTAGAAATGTGCAGTTTTAAAAATATTATCCTGTGCTTTGCATCAACTGCCTACATCAAGATGGGTAATATTAATCATTGTAGCAGTCTGCCACACACAAATAGATTAATTTAACAGATGTATGGTTTAAGTAAAACTCTGAGCTCATGATGAAAAATTTGGAGTAAATCCAGTACAAGGAAAATAAAGCACAGAACTTATTAAAGGAAGAAATGTGAGAAAGAATTGTGCTAAACATTCTTCTTATTCTTGCTTTCTTGGGAGGACACCATGCTGGGCAGGCTTGAGGAAGGAGAAGAACTGTCTGCTCCCTGAGGAAAAAATGGGGAAGAAGAGATTATCAGCCCTCACCTCTGGAAAGCTGAGTCCTCCTCAGTCATTACTTGCACACAAGAAGAGAAAGAATGCATGCAAAAATCCTAGACAATGGCTCAGTGCCTACAAAGAGGCATTCTTCTATCTGACTTCCCCTGCGGGTTAGATTTATGATCTGAGACACATGTAGATCACTTGCATGAAAGTCAAAAGCATATTTTTTTCTAATTTGACGAAAAACCTACAGAAACAGATAGAAAGTTCTTAAACTTCAGTAGGTTTTGGATCTGTATCACTGAACTAGAAGATGCCAACTTTTTTCCCCTGGATAAAACACCTAAAATCCACACAAATGAAAGCTCTTCAGTTTTTTCAGTAAGTCAGGACAAAGATCCTTAAAGAAAGACAATCCTTTTTAGTACTCAAAATATTACTTAATCTCTCAAAACATTATTAACATACCACTTCTATAACATCCGTGTGTCTTACTACCACCAAGCAGGAAAATTTCAGTAAATAGAGTATTTAATTTGCAGTCTTACTACACAGCTAGAAATACACTAACAGGTTGTAATTCTTCAAGAATTTTAAGATATAATACATGCTGTGGCTACTTTTTGGTTTCTACATATTTCTAAAACAGACCAGTGTTTCCATTTATGAACCAAGTTATTACAGCTTTAACATATTTTAGAATACTCCTGTCAGAATATACTCAAACAAGTGATGATTTAATTTTATTTTGTGGAAGGGCCTTAAACTTTGCCTGGTACTTCTATGTTACAACAACATTATGGTGAGAACAGGAAATAGTAAGAGAGAAGTGAGTGTGACAGGTGGGACTGCAAATCACAGACAGAACTACAAAGCAACAAGTAGATAGGATGATTAAGCAATATAAAATTAGAAATAATCTCCTGGCTAAATATTATTGGGTATTTGAGGTACCTCCAGGTTGACAGGAACTATAAAGATGGCCCCAGGTAGGGGTTGGGGTTTGGGGCAGGAGTAAGGGGTTTTCTCCTTGTTAGGATAGTTTATGAAACAGCGTATGAAATACAACTTTTACATGAACAATACAAATATCCAGATCCTTTCGTATTCATAGCTGCGTATTCCAACCTAGAAACTCATTTGAAAAAGGGAGTGTCACAGAAAGCATCTTTACTGATTAGCAGTGAATTAAATTAGTACTGTGAAATGGAGTACAAGTAGGATTAATTTGGAAGCAAACATCCCAGAAGCAACCTCTATAATTGATAAGACACTTTGTTCTTTTCTTGCAGAAAAACAGGCTTTTGGATGCAGGACAAATTGACCTGCCATTGAGGTGAGTTTGCAAAAGGTATGTAATGACATTCATAAAATGGTATACACTTATTCTTCCCTGGCTTTGTGTTTGTTTGTATAGCTTGGTCTCCCCCTCCCCCCGCAAAAAGGACAGAAATCTTGATATTTGCCAAAAAGTCCAAGTTTGTAGGAATTCACACTGCTAAAAAGCAAGTATAAAAGACCTGAAATATATATTCACAGAAATTCACAAAAAAGGTCAAAGTCTATTGTTAATCACTATCCTCTTAGAGAATGTCACCATCAAATGGCACCTGCTAATATTTCAATATTTTCTAAAAAAAATTCCCATTTCTTCATGTCCTTTTGCTCTGTGTTCAGATCCTGGGGTATGGCAGAGTGGGCAGTACCCTCTATCCTCAATTAGGGAAAAAGTTGGGGTTTTTTTCACGTCATTCACCTACCCTAATTTATATCACAAACATGAATTAGAATTTTTCCAACAAAAATATAAACCAGCAAAGCATATATTCTAGGGCATATGGAGCTCTTATTTTTAATATCCATTATCCTGTTTTTGCAAGGTAATATGAAAAAAGAGAGATAAGAATGAAATATATTTCTACCTAAGATCACTTTCTTATTTCATTACAAATCTAACTTAGGAGAATAACAGGAAATTTCTAGTTCACTTCTATGTTCTCTTAAAATTTAATCTGTTTCAACTCTGTGGTCTAGATATGTTTTCATACTTTCTCTTTGTTTTTTTCCAGTAATTTATTCTAATGCAAACATTAGTTCAGCATTCCTTTCAATTAGAGCAAGGTTCCAATTCTCTCACAGTTAGTATTCTCTCTTACGAAAGATTTCTTTTTCAGTACTACTAAGCTGAAGTTACTGGTTTGCTTTTCTTTACCTTCTCCCTACTCCGAGGGCCTAATGCAAAATGCAAATTTATAAGATGATAGTAGAAAGTATCAATTTTATAGTAGCATTAGTAGAAAAAATTATCAAGATCTATTAAACAATAAGATAGTAATATTAATAACATTAAACCTCAAGCACTTAAATGATATATATAACCTGAGGTACTGCTTCCTGTATTCCTCTCAGTGATCAGAGATAAACAGGAACATCTAGAGGCAATTCAATCACAGATTTTACTTAGGTTCACTAAAATGACTTCAAAACTGGTTGTGTACTCCCCTCAAAACTGAGGGTCTCAGTCAAGAAATAGCATCCCTAACCCTGAACTCTCCTGTTATGTAGGAATGCCATCCTTCACCAGCATTTCTGGCCAAACATGCTGGCACTAGCTTTCACATCACTGTGGCCATTAAAAGCAAAGCCAGCCAGCATTTGCTTCCATTACACAGAATAACTTTTCCCTGGCAAAGTTATGTCAAAAGCTCTTTCAGCCCATAGATCACAAGCCAAGAATTCTCTACAATCCTCTCAAAGCTGAAACCCAGAACCTGACCCAGAAATCAGTTTCAGTCACTGCCCTCAAAACATCTGCCTTCCTAGTTTACCCAAACTCCTTTTTCCCACATACACACACTTCAATGGGCTGAGTTGGCATGATTTGTGTCATTCATTACATTGAGGACTATTACTCACTTACAATAATGACAATTTATTTCTTTAGGTTATGAGGCCTCTTGGTAAAGCATTTATCTTAGTCTGCCGTTTGTAATCAGTGTCTAGTAAAAATAATTTGCCTGTAAACAATTAGCACAACATAAACGCAAAATCTGTGAAGATTTCCACAGGCTGCACTCTCAGTATAGTTACAGCAGCTGGAGGTAAAATACAACTAGAACTGGCTACATAACAGTTCATATTAACTGAGTAAAATGGCTGTTGTTTTGTTGATACAATTTATCAAATCACTTTTTTAAGCAATGATTTTATTTTTTCAAAAAAAATCCCTTAATCAGAAAGCAGCTCTCATCTCTAATTCAGTTGCAGGCGATGACTCCTCACAAGTAGGCTCTCACCATGCAGCCTGGGGAGTCACTCGCAGCCCCTGGGGCAGAGGGGGGACACGGCGACATGCCCTGGTTAGCGCAGACCAACACTGACATCTGGTGCCAGCAGAGCCATTTTACACGGGGACAAAGGTCCCACCTGACACCTCACTGAAGAGTTGCTCATTTGACACTAAGATAAATCAGCACCTCCTATTCAACACTAAATCACAGCAGAGTCTGACTATAGGGAAAAGAAGCGAAACAGTAAAAATGCCAGGGACATACTTAAAGCCAGGAGAAAAAAGTGAGAGAACATTCATAATATTTTTTCTGTAATGCACTTTTTCCAAAATGGTGCCATTGGCTGTCATATCACAAGATAATTTTAGCTGCTGCTAAAATAGTGATCCTTATTTTTGTGAGAACAGTATTAGGATTATCTGTGCCAGGATGAGGAGAGCTTGCACACTAGACAGAGCACATGAGTTATTTCATTCTGAAAGCAAGGGCTTAGATTGTGGCTGGCATGAGCTTACCTTGCTTGAACTGCTACAACCACTACATGTCCCGTTTTGTGGGGTGGACAATCCCTCTGTGCCAGAACTTTTTGGCTACTTGCCCAGAACCCTCCCTAGGCAATGGAGCATGAAGCCCAATCTGTATCAATGAGTCTAGCACAGTTAGGGTTTGGGGTGCAATCTTTATGTGCACACGTAATGTCCATGTCCTTGTAGACCACAGCCTTTCACTACCAAGAAAACTAAACACAGGCTGACACACCAGAGGAAGAACCAATTACAACAGAGTATGACTATCTTACCTACTAAGAAACGATGCTTTTACACTGCCCTTAGTTCTGCTACCAGTTGCTAGCTCGAATACGTCTGTGTGAAATGCACAAACCTGCTCCAAATACAAGCCAACCTCACTATTCTCTCAAGCAAGTAGCCAACAGAGAACTATTTCCAATGTGTAGCTGTTCCATACAGCAAAATACTTTGCAACATGTCCTTGTTCCCATAAGGCACTCAGCAGCCAGCAAACTCTTGTAATAATGTTATTTGCAAGCACAGACTTGGAAAAAAATGGCTTTTTTATTATTGCATCTTTGTGCCAGTGCAGACAGCATCCTGACTTACCAGATGTTTCTTATTTCTTTTTTCTAAACTGCACTGGTATTTCTAGAACTGAAGGTTTAAGACAAAGAGGTTTCTGTTACCTTAAGAAATCCAATTTAACACTGCCTCAAAAATCCATGATTACACAAGTAAAGCCTGATTGAGAGAAACACACCAAGCCTCCATCCAAAGAGAACACTTTGGGTAACTTTTGTAACCCCACGTCTTTAAAAAACATGGAAATAGTCATAAGCTCTGCAAGTTCCATGAGTGGAAAAGCACTCATTTTGTGAAGTTTTGAGGTTTTGGAACATAGAGTTGTGCTTGTGTTTTTTCTTAGGTTGTATTTTTTTACTTTGTTTATTTTTATTTTATAATTGAGGCAGTCAAAAATACTGAAATCCCAGAACCATATAGGGGACTACATTTTGTAGGGAAAAACACTATTCAGGATTTTGAATGCATGTGCAGGGAAGGAGGTGCAATAGCATGACAAATAAAATGAAGTACTGTTGGCCTGATCAGTGCCAAGTGTTACTGATTAGTTTTCACTTCATCTTAATTAAGCTTTCAAGGCCTTTATTTAAGTACCACAGCTACTTCAGCAGATGCATGGCTGAGGTTTGTCATTTTTCTGCTTGCAGGAGATGCCAGGACATCTCAGTTCTCTAATCCCTAACAAGCAGCTTCAGCTATAAGGATATATGAGCAAGTATAGAAGGCACATGGTTTATAGCACCTTATTTTACTGACTGCTTTTGCAATTCAGTATGTGTCACTACAAGAATTGCACTTGAATTATGGATGGGCTCTAAACCCTGAATTATGGATGGGCTCTAAGCCCTGAATTAGGAGCATGCATTACTTTTCAAAAATAACTGTAAACCAAAGAATGTGGAAAACTAGGTGAAATTCTCCTCTAGATAATAGATGAGACAGAAGGAATTCACTGGGGGAGGGGAATTAAAGAAATTCAAGCACAGTAGCAGACAGCTGGGCAAGAAGCAATGGCAAATAAAGTCCCCACAGCTACTGTAAACATTCACCATGCAGTTTATAATTTAAAATCATGTTATATTGCAGTAAAGACTGTCCTTTTTGGTTTATTTTCTGTCTCACTTTCAGGTTTTCATCATCAGACGAACAGGAACAGCTTATTCAACCAGAATGGATTACTTTTTTTTCTTATTTACTGGCCTGCAATATCAACAGCAGTTTGGGGTGGCTGCTTTACTCGTTGGCTAACTACAGAATGTTGCAGTTGTACACTCAGTGCCAAAAGAAAAATAATCTTTTTGAATTATGCCTTTACTAACTGTTAATTGACCTCTATATCTGTACATCTCCTACTAAGTATGGCCAAGGAGAAACGATGTTCCCTGTGATACAACCTACAGGCATAGTGAAACAAAGCCTCTCTATAATTTCAAAACTTGACATTATTGCATGACAATAATAATGCATTGAACTACAAATTCACATTTGTTTTTATATTCTTGCTATATGACATTTATGTTTTTCTCCTGCCAGTATGTGTGAAAATTCAGGACCCATCATTATACAATTTACAGTTTGGGCAGTGTCTGCAGTAAATAGTACCCTGTCTGAGTGTACCATTTCAATGTAGTCATTTCTGACTTCTTTAAGCCCTCAGTCATGGTCCTTTTTTTTCCTCCTCTTCCCACTCTTTCCATAGTTAGGACAATGGGATTTCTGGCATGCTCTTATATCTTTTCCAGATATCTGGAAAAAAACCACAAGGACTAAGGAGGGGTCTACATTGTCCCACAGGCACTTCCAAAACATCCTCAGTTTTGGGGCCTGTTGGGGCCTAATAATACACTGTTTTCAGATTTCAAATAAACTAACTAGGAAAAAAACAGTTTCTACAACAAGAGCTAAGAATTTAATGAATACTAAATTGATTCCTGTGTACAACGTCAGCAAGTGTCTGTCTTTGAAGAATCTCCATTCATAGAAGCTGTCCAAGCTTATTTCTGCTCCAAGCCCTTCTCATCACTGTGACTGTAACACACATTCAAGTACCAGAATAAACATCTGTTCACTGTCTTGTATCTCTTCCTTAGACTGCTACAAAACAAGAGCCTGCTCTCTTACCAACAGCAATCTGCACAAAATCTTTGCTTTTATGTGACCTTTCCTATCCAGCATGGCTTGGAACAGCAAGCTGGCAGTCTCTGATGCCCGTGCCCTGGCTGCTGTCCTGGCTACAGCAAACACCTCACCAGCAGCCCCAGGAAAGGTGACAGCCATGGGATGGCCCTAGGAACTGCAGTCAGCACCAGGATGGGTTTGTTCCCTGGGCAAAGGCATGCCAGAGTGAAAAGTTTGCCCTTCTCACTGGCATGAAGGCCTCACTGAGGAAAGGTTTGAATTTCCACTACTGCCAACCAGAACCCTTTCACAGGCACTGTGAAAGCAAGACAGGGATTGCTGCTCCTTCTGCAGTCTCTACAGTGCGACAATTGACTCCTGAATAAGAAGTTATTAAACAAGATACACATGTAGTTTATCGGAAAAATAATAATGTTACTGAGACAAACTTCAGTCTTCTGTGCTTATTTTTTAAGTAGTTTTTTCCAATCTCAGTTAAACCTGATATCAATATAAACAATGAAATTGTTAATCTTCCATTGCTTTCACTGGGATATGATTTTAACCTGTGACGTAGCACTGGGTATCAACTGTTCCACACATTAATGTGTGTGAAAACACACACACGTTAATTTCTTAGCATTCTGGATGGGTTTTACAGCAAAACAGCTCCAGCTGCACATACAGAAAGCCAGCTCCCAGACCCCAAGGAGTGATTGGAGTCTGCTTTCAAATCAACCTTGTATGCATCCGCAGAAGCCTCAAGCTGGGTTATGACTTTGCCTGGAGTTTGTGCTCTGGGCACCCAGGAACCTCAGCCAAGTGTGGAAGCCTGGAACATCCTGTGATACCATGAGGATCATAAAGAACAGCCAAACTCAAATCCAGTCACACTGCCTTCAGAAGCTGCCTGTCTGCAGAGAAATTGTTCTTGCACTTCTACTACCTACCTTGCATGTCTACTACCTACTTGTATCACCCACCTTGCTCAGCACTACTTATAAGTTACATTCTCAACAATTTTTTTTCTAGATCTCTGCTGATTCCTGACTTTTCCACGATGTAGCAGCAGCTATTTTTGGCTCCTTACCCAAAACAAATCTTAAAAATGCAGATATGTGCCTCCAAAACCTTCTCAACAGACCATGCATTCCCTAACGCACACCTGTTCAAGGGTAATTTGTTACAAGTGCACGTAAATCTACAGAACTACCAGGCAAAACCAAATCTGCTGCCTTTGCAAGCTTCTCACCCTACAGTCAAACACACAGCATTCTTGACAATGTAAAATACCTTTTTTTTTAACAGCACTTTTATGTTTACAGTAACAGCTGGGGGATAAATATTTGGAGTTTTCCTACTTACAACCAAATTTTTAAAAAATTCCTCACAGCTGCTTCAAGTAGTTAGGGAAATGTAATAGCATGAAGACTTTTCTTGTTACCTTCCATTAAATAGGTGGGGTGATGGTAGCCATGTACACATCACCACACTGCTGATAGCAATGGAAAACTCATCTGCTGTGCAGGAGGTGCGCTGAGTAGTAAGCTGCTTGGTGAGGATGAAAGTCTGGAGCATATCCATGCCTGGAAAGCTTTATTACATCCATGTGAACATAGTGACATGCACAGAATACCTAAGGCTGTCCTAAGCTTGACTTCCTAGACAGTCAGAGAAACTATTTCTTTCCTTCCTTCCCACTTTACAGCTGCCCTTTCTGAAAACAAACAAATTTCTGGCGTACTTCAAGAAATAAGACATGTAACACTAGATTTTCTGCCACAATTCATGCATTCTTCCTGCTTTACTCCCTGACAGTTGACACAGCAGCCTGAAAAAAAAACTGCCCAAGTTTCGTGTGGTATTTGTTGCAGAATATAAAATTCTAGTAAACAATGGATTTTTTTCCTTATTTGAACCATGTGTGTTCTACTCTGTAATCTACCACAGATGGTATTTTTCTTGTTACATAGATGTAGTATCCTCTACTGTTAAGGAGTTAAATGTGTGTGTTTTATGAGGGAACAATATAATACCATGAATTCAAGCAAACATCTTTAAAACCAACTTGAAGGGTAGTTTAGTTTATAAGTTATAGGGAAGCACAAAGATACCTGGCATTGATGTACACATAAAAGGACTACAAAGGACAACAGAAAATTGACTATTTCAAGAGAAGGCCAGACAAGTTCAGTTGCTGATTCTTTTTGAGCATATTCAACAATTCTAAGTGTTCTGTTCCTCTTCTATTTCCACATTAATTACCAGGCTGTTGATTATTTCTTTGTTTTCAATTTAGAGTTTGCAAAAAACTAAAATAAATCCATACCCTTTAACACCTGTAAAAATACTGCAATTAATGGATACCAAGGAAAGTGGGTCAGAACAGAATATTTAAACACAGATAAAAGATATTTCCTTTGGCCATGATAGAATTTTTTATTAGATACATATTTGAGGTCCTTTATTCAAATCCTGCAAAGAGTTTGAAAGATACTTCAGACTAAAAATTGGTCAGCTGGGTATTAGGCGATCTATGTGGTTTCTCTGATGTAGGATAAATGAGTTAAGGGTGGAGAGATATTTCAGAGGTACCCCTTAGAAGCTGTTGTTGTTAAAAATGGGTTTGATTTAAAAATATAAAAGGAAAGATTTTTGAGAATTGGATTACATTTCTGTGACCATCAGATATTAAAAAGCTCTGCCTACTACAACAGCAGTTACCACAAATGTGTATTTTGAGGGAATGTGTAAGGTATTGTCTCTTTCTGTAAGGGCTCTCAAATCCAACATGGAACACAGGCACATATACATTTTGATAGCTTTTTATAGCCAGGGCCTTTCTGTTTTTTCATACAATAGAACTTGATCTTCTCTCCATAATTTCCAGGGAATTAGCTGGATAGAGAAGTCAACAATGCAAATATTAGTTAAAAAAATATTATTCATTGTTCAGAAAATACTTCTTGATATGATTCATGCATCTTCATTTTTCTATTTGGCCCTGTCACAGAGCTAAGTCCTATTAATTACTGATCTCCTTGGACTAGACTTCTCAAAACTTAACTTCTATTACATTTCAAAGCTTCACACCTTCCCCAGAGATGATTTCTTAGTGCAATTAATATTTCAATGATTGAGTAATTTATCCGTCTGAAATGGCCTACTTAGTAGAAATAGGTAATAATTTCTGAAAGCAGAAACCAAGGCTTTGCCAGTAGGTTTTGTCATGGAAAATTCTGTCATGACAGCACTATGTGTTATTTCATAGTCAGAAAGGGCCATAAGCATAACCAGATGGAAAGATGTACTAAAACCCTCTTATTATTTTCCTTTCTCTTAAAGCATTTGCTGTGGTGGCCCTCAGTTCCCCAGCAATTCTGGTGGTAAATCTACTTTTGTGAGGAAATGGTCCTGTGATATTCTTGTGTAAAGTGCCAGCACGAGGCACCAGTGCAATTCTGAGTTCAATTGCAGATTCATCATAAAGTAAGGGTGGAATAGTTGTGTTAACACCAAGCATGCAATTAAACTGCTTAGTAAATCCTCAGACTTGGAATTAAAGTCATATCACAGCAAAGGGAAATGGCAGAGAAGGTGATAGATGAAGAAAAATAAGCATGTCTGCAAAGCATAGACTAGTGCTTACATATTAAAGATAAATTTATAGGAGGACAGACACAAGCCCATGAACATGCTGTCCACTGGTTCAGAAAGGAACATTTTAAATGCTTGAAATCAATGGGTAAATAAAGTTCTTACTGATTTACAAAGCAGTGGCAGCTGCTATGCTATATACTTAGTCAACACTGTTCCAAGGAATATCAATGAAGCTCAAAGGTTAGTTTCAGGGTATTTTAGTTTGACTGGCAAGAGTTTTAGATGGTTCCTGGATTTCTATTTATGGCATCAAAATCAGTTGGACATAATCTCTGGAATATCTACTAGTTTGTCCAGGTTTATTCTCCTTCTATAATTTTATACTCCCTAGTAAGTGGGAAAAAACCCTCAAATTTCATTCCCTTGCAACAAAGATTTTCCAAATTTTGTCTTGCTGTACCTTAAATCTACCCAAATGATTTGTGAAGCAACCCTGAAACAGAGAGACTGCCTTAGCAGTAAGGTAAAGCAGCTCTAGTTTAGAAGTGAATTCTCCACAGAGCCAGAAACTGGGTAATTAAATAAAAAGAAAAATTACTCTATAACAGCCCATTAAAGAGGTTCAAAAGTTTGTTTCATTTTACTGTCTTGGAAAGTTGCTAGTATATATACCAACCAAGTTTTGCTTGTATGTATGTGAAGCTGATAAAGTTAAATCTACAGTATATGAATACTTAAAGTGTTGAAAGCTTGGAAACTCCATGGTCCATAAGGCTCTAAACATCTTTTTAACATGAATAAAATTAGTTGTATTTTGGGAGGGGGAAATAAGTAATAAGAAAAAAACAAAAGCCAGAGACAATCACACATAGCCTTGTTCTTTAACAAACAAAAAACCACTAAAGAAGACAAAACACAAAATGTGTCCTGGAGCCTATAATCCTACACTTCCCAAGAAAGCAGGCTATGACTTAAAACACATAGTCTGACTTGAAAGAGATCTTTGAAGGCTGGTTTTAAATGAACAAATAGCTCAATGACTAAAGTAACCCCGTTTTCACATGGCTGATCACCTACAAACCTGTGACAAAGTTCAGATTCACATTTGTATTGAAAGTTTTGTTGGAATCAGGAGTGGGATTACAAAACCAGAAGTAGATTTTTAGCCATAATGCGTCTTTTGCCACTGAATACACTGGGGATGGAAAGAGCTGTAATAAATAGCACAGAATGTTCCAAAGGCTGGTGAGATGAAAAATGCTGGGTTTTGGTTTTTTATCCTGCTTGGGCTGAGCTTTGTAAGCACAGACGAAAATGTGAGGAAGTCATAGCTGATTAAGATATAAGTAAATTTCAACTCCAAACTGAAATGCAAAGGGGTTTTGTTGAATACCTTGGCCACTTTTAGTCTCAGTTCTGAGACTAAAGCAACAAGAATAGACCACAGTAGGACAGATCACATACAGAACTAAGATGCCATTTCATAATCTTCCTGTAAAATACTTTAAATTTTAGAACTGAAGAAAAAATATTCAAAAATTGCTGAAAAAGAGTTTAGATAGCTCCAGACTGAGAAAGAAGGGGAGAGGTTGCCAGTTGTACTGCATCAGTACTTTCAGATATGCAGGAAGCCAAGTCTTCAATACTTGGAAGTTATTTCCAATTCTATGACCCTCATTCCTATTTTCATTACCTGATAGCATCATCTGAGATGCCACAGATTTCCCAAATCTCTTCAAAGAGGCTTTAAAAATAAATTCACCAGGGCTTATTTCAAAGACTTAGGCAGACTGACAATAAATAGTGCCTCATGCTGCTAAGAGAGTGATTTTAAAAAATAAATTATATACATATAATTTGTCCACATATGTAAAAAAACCACTACATTAACAAGAAAAACTTGGATTAGGTATTGCTGCCTCTGCTTTGCAGTAGTGTTTCTAAAGTAGGAACTGTAACCAGAAGATTAGAGTAGTTATGGAAAAACTGACCTTTCAATTGAAAAAAATCCACTGGCTTATTTTAGAAATTATTTAACTGGCAGTTGCTACACTTGGCCTTTTATCTGTTCCACAGCATAAACTCTGACAGTCTAACACACTCTTTCTTTCTTTCACTGCTGGCTAGTGGAAGTGTGCATTTTCCAGTGACTGTGTAATTCTGTTTTGGACTGATGTCATGGCTGCCACTCCAGCAGACCCATTAAAAATCAAAAACATACACATCTAGAACTTAAGCTGTTACCCAAACCAGCAACTTGTGATTGCAGAGGCAATCTACACCACCTTATAAATAGATTTTGATGTATGGCATCTGTTTTACTGAGAAATACTCTAGATTCTTAAAAACTAAAAGCACACACAGTTTAAGAGCATTTAAACTCCAGAAAAAAAAAAATAGAACTGCATGAGAAAAAATCCTGCTCAGTTTGAATTCACTGAAACACTAGATTAAAAAGTGAGAAGGCCATTGCTTGATAAAAAAAGCTTAATTAAGACAAACTGGGACTGAAATACAGGAGAAAATTCAGTGTTCCTTCAAAATGGAATCTCTTGGGGAATGCTGCACAAAGAGGAAGAAAGCTTTTAAAAAGTGTACTTGACAATACTGATCAGAAGACAAGTTGCCAATAATCCATTTCCATGCACAGAACACAAATTCCACAGGATATACATATTTGAGAAGAGATGAACAGAAATGATTCAAAGGCATGCTTTGGCAAATGCTTAATGAATATGCTTTCTTCCCCCTTAACTTAAAAAAACATGCCACAGACATGAGGGTTTGCACTTTGCCACAGCAAGACCAGAGAACAGATAAATACAGAAAAACTTTACTTTAGACTTATGACTCATAAGGTGAGTAGAATTTCCAAAAAAGGGGATTATATATGTGGTACTAAAACTGTCATCAAAAGCAGTTGCTAAGAATTCTAGAAAAAAAACATTCATTAAGGCTATTCCTGTCAATATCTTGCCTGAATATACAGAAGCCTAGACAACTGTGCTTTGAACTCAGGTGATGGTGGCTAGTCAACGTACCTGTAAATAGCAGAAAAATCGGCAGGGTTAACTATCTAGTTTTTCTCCAAATGTAGAGTACACCAGGTCAAGCGAAAGCAAGTGACAGGTTAAACAAGAATGCAGCAGTCACCTGGACATGGACAGCCAACAGGTCAAACAGACCACTGACACAGCTTCAAGGCAAAGAGTTAAGTATATTGGTCAAGGGAGTCTAATGAACAAGACAAATAGAGATCTTGAGGAAAAAAAACCTATCAACTCATCTTTGGTTTTTTAACAAAATTTCAAAATATTTATGGCTGATATGCATTGTATAAACAAATCAACCTATCTGTAAGTCAACTTTCTACCAAAACTTTTCTCAAGTGTTTTGAAATATACTAATCTAATTTATCTTAGAGTAGGAGCTTGCTACATACCTTCCTTCCCATTCATCTCGAACATGTTATGGAAAAATAATAATCAAGACAGTAGTGAAAATTTTTCTTTCACTACAGCGACATACAGAAGCAATTCCCTTTAAACTATTTTAATGATGTATGTGATAGCAACAGAGTAGTCAGAAGATATCCAAAGCAGCAAGAAGAGATTATTTATTACATCTGGATGTACCTGTCCTTAGGGACAGAAGGACTGGTATAATACTTCTTTAGCTGTACCTGCTTGGCAGCACACCTACTTGTAATGTCAGCTATATACATCACACACCTGAATGATGTTTAAGACAATAGTAATCTCATTATTCCAGGTGCCAGCAAAGTGCCACTTGAAGAAAAATATTCTCTACTGCAAGTGCTGATACCCATTTTATGTAGCACAGGGAAAGACACAGCTGACAAGTTGTTTCTGTTAAAAGACACTGACTTTCATAAAGGAAGGTGAAAAGCTTCAGAGAGATCCAGAGATCCACTGTGTAAATTATCAAGCTAACTTTTCTGGATTATTGCCAGTAAATACATTAAACATTCCAGTGCCATAATGCAAACTACAAAACAAACTACATTTTCAGCCTCCCATCTCCTTTTCCTCCATCCGCTTCTTTCATGAAGAAAAGACACGGTCACTAAAGTGCTTTCATATACTTAGGGCTGAAGTATTTCCTTCTCCTTGTGTTGGTCTCTTTCTGGAGAAAACCCACAGCAGTGGTCAAAGCCTGGGACCTGACACTGGCAGAACACACACACATCAAAGTGCTCTAGTTGTACTTTTAAAGCAACACGTTTCAAAGCAAGGACATCCTAAAACTGTGATGACTGCATTTACAGTGTCGTTCATCCTAAAAGTATAATGACTTGCAAAAGAAAACCATCACAGAGCAATTCTTAAATAATGTGAAAATATCACTGTGATTTTCTATCTGCTTTTTGGGGTGAATTTTTGGTTTGGTTTGGGGTTATTTTGCATAAATAATTTAACCTCTACAATTCAGATGCCATAGTATCTTGGAGTTTAAAAAGTTTATTGACAAGTCTTCAAATATTAGGATTGTTTCTCTGTATTCTCAAAAAATATCCATAAATAATCAATAAACCAAGCAAAAGGAAATTTCAGCTTCTTGATGAAGAGGTTACTACCCAGCTGACGCAAGCCAGTGACCAGCAGGGCATGACAGTGACTGAGAACATGACCTAACTTTTCCAGCTGTCTCTCTACAGGTCCTACTAGAAGACTTCACTATTTTTCTTATTTACAAACTTAATTATCTTCAGAGATTTTAGTAAAGTAGGTAGAATAACACCTCTGAAGCAGGAATTTTGAGTAAATCTTAAATTTAAGGCATAGTTTGAGCTGAATTATCAGGTACATCATATTACAAATTCCATCCTTAATGCAATTAACAAGGGAACACCCAATAGAAAGCAAAGTGAGTGCTGATAAACATCAGTAATTTTATTTGGCCTTTCTGCTCCTGACAAATGCTATTGTCACTTCTCCAGAGCAGGAGAACTTCCCACATTTCCAGTCAGCAAGGAATAAAGTGAAGTTACTGCTGGGCTGTGCTGTTCAGGGGTAAGTGCTGACCACTGGAGAGAACTACAGGGTAATGAACATCACACATGCCAAGCTGCCCATGATGTGCCACATATGACCAGACAGCTGGAGACTGCACAAAGCCCAGGCTCTGACTGGGGAATGTAGCACATGAACCTTTGTTATCTTTCTTAAATTACCAAAACTGTTATAAAAAACAGACCTTAGAAAGCAAAGCTAAACCCTTCTGGTCCCATTAGCTAAAGGCACAAACAGGCATGAGCCAAGATGGTACAGATCTTTTAGATATTAAGATCAAATTACTGACTTTCCGTATTCTTTTTTTAGAGCAATACTAGCTAAGTTTGCATGAAACGGCAACCAAATGAAACAGAAAGCTAAAAAGAATCTATTGCGGAGTCACATCCAGCATCTCTTAACTACCTCATGGCAGCTTCAAAGTATCAAAAAATAGTTTGCAGTTAGAAGGAAGATTTTTCAACTTTAAAATATTACTACCTTTATGAACACTGAAAATGTTCAAAAAGAATAAGAGAATATGGGTTTAGTTTACTAAAAACAAACAAGAAATAACAAAAGTTATTTTTAGTCTTACTTTAAAAACACAATGGACCAATTTTCCTGTCACCAACCATGACCAACAGCAGGTGTTAGGAGACAATCACATATACAGGTCAAACATATACTGGTATTTTCCCACTAGAACCAGTCTCTCTATGTGACTTTCAATCACCCAACCTATGCAAATGTGACTGAAAATAGTGACATGATCAACTATATTTTGTATTCCGTATTTTATTCTGAGAGCCTTGAACTAAGAATAATTAAATTATTAGCTAAAAAAATTATTCTTAAATGCAAAATTAGACACATCTGTTTTCATTTATTTTTAATTCCTATCTCAGGAATAGAAACCAAAGCTGTTCATTTATGTATCTAATACTTACATGTCCCTTTTAAAATGCCATATTTTCATAAAGAAGTGTAGGGGATTAAGAGAAAATTATCCCACTATTGACCAAAGCAAGGTGGAAGCAAAAACGCAAAATATTTGTGTTAATAGCGTTTTGCTGGAAAATCACAAACCTGTCTACAAAAAGTAAAAGGTTTGGGGCTCATCCATGGAGTCTGTGAAATGCCAGTGGTTAGTGAAGAGGGCAGTGCAACATGAAGAAAAGCAACGACATGAGGATGGTTGTGAGGGATGTTGTGCTGCTCCACCTGAAGTTTCTCTTCTGGGTGTGTGCGTGCAAGCACAGCCCATAAAAACTGCCTTTACAGCTGAACTAGGCTGAAGTTTCCAACATCCAAATTACTTTTGTTTTCAGTTTACCACCTGAATCCACTTACTATAGCACTACTGTTGTAATCCTGAAGGTAAAATTCCAGAGTATTGCAGTTACTGCCGTCCCCACCTTTTGTGGCATCATCTCTGGTGGCAAGCCCAGCCTGGATCACAGTTTACATTGCTAACTGCAGTGCAATGAAGTCAAAAGAGCTACATGGGGAATCCACAATATTTACAAGTCACAAACCCCTACAACAAAGGTGAACACAAAAACGCCAAAAGTGAACATTTATATTTCTGTATTTGCAATCCCAAGTTTTAAAGCCTGGTTCTCAGATTAAGTGGGTCATGTAAATTTCCCAGGAAGATGAGTGGCTAAAAAAACCCCAGAATCAGGAAGACAAGCATCACTTGATATGACATTATGTTAAGTCCTTGGAAGATGCTGGCTCTGACCTTCATTATGGGCAGATACTCTGTAGGTGTCTGAATTAGTCCAAAGGAAAATGTTTACTCCGACTTTCAAATAGGCTCACAGAAATAAATATACAATAATCAAATTCTCTCCCTACTCCTACAGTCACTAATACAAATTCTTTTTTTGCAGTATACCTAAAACATTAGGACACCTCCTTGAGTAGGAATAAAAGTCTTCTCTTTTTCTTAATAACAGTTGATATATTATTTTGATTAATTACTTGTCATGGATTTACTTGGCGGTCCAACAAAATGAGGGAATGCTTTTTCCGCTATAACTAGAAAAAAAAAAGTTATTCCTTTTCAGCAGATGAATTATGTCTTTGCTTTCCTCTGAAGAACTGGCTTTGGAATGGGCTTAGGCAACACCTTAAAAATAACATGGGCTGGATACTTCTTTTACTCTCTGGTACGGTCAGTTCTAAATAAACACTGGAAAGAAAATCTGGCTGGTTTGATGCTCAAAAAGTAACTGAAGTGAAAATATTATAGAACAGTTTATAAACTCAATTAATCTATGTGTAGAATACTCTTAAGTGAGAAGTTTCACCACTGGGAGAACGTGGGATATGTAATGACAGATGTAGGTAAGAAACCCCTTGACAGAATGCATGTTGGGAACAATACACATTAACCAGAGTAGGTCTAGACTCTCAGTGTTTTGTTCATGTCAGAGGTTTATCTGCAAGTTAGATGTAGCAGAACAGTGCTTCTTTTCAATCCACAAACAGTTTGTTATCACTCACAAATTAACAAAAGGACCACAACAAATTCCCTGCTAGAGAACTACTAACTACTGAATGCTTTCCTTTTTAACAGTGCTGTACCTTTCACTCTAGAACGAGTTAATCTTTTTTTCCTACACACACCTAGGAGGAACTGGTTTATTTAGGGTGACATACAGGCTTTGCCCTTCTCCTGCCTAAGCACTATACACATTTCAGCACTCAGGTCTCAGTTCAGAACAAGTGATTACTTCTCCAAGACAAAACATTTTTCTTGAAGTGTATCTTTTCAAGTCTCAGCTGTACTCCCAAAGGCCAAATGGAAACACACGATACAGCCTTCTCTTAGTGTAGAGAGAACTAAACTGAATTCACTTAAATTTTATAGAAGACTGTCCCAAATATCTTAGCAAATAGCATTTTCAGCTAGTAATTAGTATTTTATTTTCATTAAAAGTTATGCATCATATTCTGGAAAGCAGATCCTCTGTTTGACAGGGGACAGACTTAAAAGCAAAGTTAAGCCTGTGGGCAAAGGGAAAGCTATTTCCAACCTTCACTTCTGCTAAGGTCTCCTGGGACTAAACAGCATAGCTAGAAAGTAGTCGAAGGACACTTATGAAAGGGAAGTAGAACATTATGCAGTGCATTCAAAACAAAAATGCCACTATTTTGTTTTCAATTAACTGATCAACATAAATCTAACTTAATAGCTGAGTATGACTTATTAGGCTCCAGCCACTCCTCTTTTTTATGCCAAATCACCTCTCAGAGTGTGGGGATGACTTAGGAACTGACTTCATATAAACTCATTCAGTCAGGGCTGACCCCTGAACCCAAAAGAAGGACCTGGCACAAAGGAAGAAGAGAAAGGGATTTTGAAGTTTTAAGTAGATAAAGGTGAACTAATAAACACCATGGAACAGTATGATCTGGTGCAGACTCTCTAATGTATATCACAAATGTACTCACCCCAAAGCTTAAACACGGGGATGTCCTCTAGCACCTGCTATGGTGACGATTTATTGAGCAGCTATCAATATCTACACCATGTATATTTAAACAACATATCCTATTGCTGTACATAAATTGTAACCTCTCCCCACTCACGTTCTGAGAGCTAATTTATTAAACACCAGTGTGTAATATTAGGTGCTTGAGAGTTAGCTCAGTGAAAAAATTGATCAGATTGTTCCTCTGCCAGAACGCAGGGCAGCTGCCAAGGGGTCACACACTCTTGAAGTTGCAGAGCAATTAAACCGGCATCTATCCCACTCAGATTCCCTGCTTTAGCACTCCATACCTTTAACAGTTTGAACAGAAATCAAGATTTTTAAAGCCAACCAAGACAAAAACCAAAACAAATACCACCACTTTCCCAACCTCCCAACCAAAAAAAACCCCAAAACAACCTACAAAACTACCCGAAAGCTGCACAGAAGTTATTCTTCCACCTCCTGTCTTCATTTGTTTTCAGATTTCTTTTCATATTAGCCCTTCAAGCCAACGAGTGTCCAGCACCTTCCTCCTCTCATCTCCCTCATTTCGCATTTCAACAAATTTAGACCACACAAATACTGTCTTCTGATTTTTCCTTTAGATTTTCTTCTTTTTGCCCTTTACCTTTAGAAGCAAACTGAAAACACTGCTGTCAAGGTTTGGGCAAACAGGTCTTCTCTGCAAAAACTAACCTAGTTACCTGAGAGAATAAGCCTTACCAACATCATACCTGCTCTTAGCTTTGGTTTCTTTAATGCATTTTAAATTAAAGGTATGCATTTAAACTGAGTAACTTGAGAGAGGAAAGGTACTTAAGAAAACCCAAGTATCATCACCATGTCCTCCCCAGACACATCCAAGCACCAGTCAGCTCTCTTAGCTCCAGACATATCCAGCTGTTCCAACACAGTCACCTGATAATCCATCACTTCCAGCTCCTACAGACAATCACCACTTCTCCCAGACTGTGCCCTTCTAAGTCCTTTCTACTTCTGACCCTCCACCACAAGTACAAACTGCTTCTTGGTGTGCTGTTGACATTCCATAAATATCTGTCTCTTGATCTAAGTCTTCTCAGATCCTTTCATATGAGGCACAAAGAGAAAGATGCTCCTCATCGAAAAGTTTCAATGTGGGTACTTGCCTTTTCAGACTAATTATAGTTCACAACATTCAGCTTTGAACATTGTCTTTCCTTCTTCTCTAAGAATTTCTGGTGTGCCGAACAAGTCAGAAAGCTGTAACATCACACTGACATTTGTCCCCTCACTTAATATATGTTCTGTTCACCTACTGCCTTCTCAATATTGTTGAAAGAAAAACTTGATATTTCTATTTTCATGCTACTTAGCTTCATTGTCTTGACTCTCCTACCCTGCCTCCTGTATTTTTTATACATTGCTTCTTTTGCTGCTGGATAACTCAGCTGTCCTCTAGTTTTCAAAGTCACAGAGAGACAAAAAAATAATCAATTAAAAAAAAATTTTCCTCTGTCCTTGAGAAGAGGAGGTCCTTTTTCATTCTCCTGTTCCTAACATTAACATACCTCTTAGGAACTGAGCATAAAAGAAAAATGCATTTGAAGGAAAATCTCAATAGATAAGAAAAGTTATTTTTCATTGTGAAGTTATGAAGAAAAATTGTTATTCCATATGCATCCACAAAAAAAGGAAATTAAAGCTTCAGTGATTTTGTTTCAAGATTATTCCAATTTAGTTTCAGGTGACTGTGTTTTTGACATCAGGGCATCCTGGGTCAAAGGAAGATCTATACTGAAAGCCTGTTTAATCTAAAGTTTGACAAAGTAAGCATAAAACATTTCTTTCCCTTGGACTTCCAAGGCAGCAAATAGCCTGGCTTACAACTGAAGTGTAGATAGTATGTTACAGAGAAAAATATTTTTGTTGATCAATCCATATCAAACAAAAGGGTTTGTCACAGAACTTTTATATTTATTCCATTTTATTTTGTCTTCTGCTTCAGTTTCCTCCACACACCTATCTCTCAACCACAACTCCTGCACAAACCTGTAAGAGACTTACACCCACAATGCAGGGGTAAGCAGGTGAGAGATCTTTCTTAAGACATCAGCACATGTACCCAAGGAAGAGAATAACAAGGAAAATGACACAACCAAGCAGCTGGTGCCAGATACCTGCCCACCAGAGCCAGCTGGAAAGGTCCGTTAGTGGGAAACAAAATATTTCTTATTACAACATCATAAAAGAGCAATACCCAGAGACCACCTTTCATTGGTTAACATTTAATTGGCTTCAAGTAACAGAAAACAGGAAGAACCTGCAGCACTGCCCATGGAAATAGTTTATAAATACAACAGTATTAGAGTTCTTTTGCTTGTGAGCTCTTAGTAATAAATGGCAGCATACAAGTAAAAGTAAACCACATGACATTTCGTTCAAACCATTTAATATGGTTTTCTCTTATACTATTTGCATATTTTTTTCCATCTAAATCGAAAATTCATAATTCACAAAGTTAAAATTGGTTACCTGGAACTCACCCAGTCAAACAAAATGCAGAGGTAAGCAAATTTCAGCAATTGCCATAAGGCTGACTGAAGCCTGGCTCTCTAGATTTGCACAGGAAACCTTTGTTGTATTTGGCAGGCACTCTCTTGTGGAGCTCACAGAATTATTTTTTTTGTCTACAGACCTTATTGCTCAACAGAAGAAGAAAATTCAGCCAAAAAAAGTCTGTTGCTGATACCTTTGTTATTTTACTTTGACAGCCTAGATTATTTTGGATATTTCAAAAGCTGCACATCCTTTAAGACAAGATTATTTAACCTGTAAACTATAACGTTTTGTCCTGCTCCTCAGCCCTGATAATTGCTGAAGAGCACAGATTCCACAGAAGTCATCACGTGGCTAACAAACAATCCATTTTATAGAGAGCCTGAGTGCTTATCAAACTCTGCCTTGCCAGCCAAGTTCTGCAGTTCTTCCCATGCCATCATGTAAGACACCGAACATTTCCAATGGCTTTCTCTCCTCCATGCAGGAGTGCCTGGAAGCACTGCAGTAACAAAATACCCAGTCTCTGAGGGAAGGGAGGGTCTCAAATTGCTCAACAGCCAGTCTGCTGGCTGACCAAAGAGAAGATTTTCATGGCTCTGGCAGGAGCTCTGTCTGGCCTTTCACAGCCAGTAACCATGAGTTCTCCTAAATTATGACAGCTGCAAGTCTTAGGGAAGAGTGGAGGCAAATATTTATCCACAAATGTCAAATATGATCTTATTTATTCATCCCTGAGATGGGAAATATCTGTGTGGTACGTCAATCTGACTGATAGAAGTGGGCACATGGCAGAATCTTGCTGAAATTAAAGGGCATTCGCTCCCTAGACACCTACATATTAAGGCAGCAAAACAGCAGGACACACCATGCATCAGTCTGTGGACTGTGCTGGGGAGATCTTTCTACAGAGACAGAGGAAATTGCTAGGGAGTGCCAGTTTATTTACCACTGATACTGACAGAGAAACTAGTGAAAATTTTGAAATATGGAAGAAAACAATTTGAAAATGAAAAAGAATAGTATGTTAAGCAGGAAAGGTATAGCAGTAGCACAGTAAGCATTCTGAGCTTCACAAAAAAAACCCCCAAATAAACAAACAAAAAAACTCCAAACACATTTAACAGTTTTACTGCAGTTTGCAATCAGAACAGCACTGAAGACAAAGAAAGGCTGTTGTGAATCTAGAAGTGAAACTACACAGAATATACCACAAGAATTTATATGAATTACCTTCAAAGAGAGTAGAATAGAACTTGAAGACTTGAAGTAATAAGGCCAAACTAAAATCTGTCATAGAAACCATAATGGCTTGAGGATCTATTAATTTACCCATAGCAAGCCATGAATTAAATACATAGTCAAGATAGGAGAAGGTATTTACATGAAAGGAAAAAAGAAATGGAATCAAGACAAATAAGCAAATAATTGCAAGCAAAAAAGGTTTGGGTAAGAATTTAGAAGAACAGTAAAATTCTCTCTCACAGGAATAACAAATGTGGACACCTAGGTAAATCAGATTAAGATTACTTTTACCACAATGTACAAAGAATTCGAATTGGCATAAACTTACAAAGGTGCCCTAAAACAATACAACCTAAGGTGCTCATTCATAAAAAGACTTATTAGTCCAACAGAAAGGAAGCAAAATTATATTTAAGCATAATTTGGAACAGGAAACTGATTTAGGGTTCATGAGCAATACCAAAGTAATCCAAATAAATGTTTCCATTCCACAGAGCATTTTCTCTCACTTCCATTTCATGAATTACAAACTGTGTCCAACACCTGGTAAACGCCACCACTTCTGTGACTTCTAAAAATAGGGGAGTTTAACAGTGTTTGCTCCAGATGAACCTCAGATTCTTGCTGCAAGAATGCATTTCAGGGATAGCATGATAAAGTCCAGAAGTTCATGGAAATACTTGTGCTGGGATCCTCCAATAACACCTGCCATCATTTGAAGACAGCAAAGACATTGCTACTGCTGCCTTCAAAAACATGGTGCTATCCTTATCAGTTCACTGCAGCAATACCTTCCTTCTAAGCCACAAAATCAGCTGCAGTTCATTACTACAAGCTCTCACTCTGTCCATGTCCTCCAAGTGCACAGTGTGGATCTGGTGCACACTGTGCAGCCTTCAGAAAAACAATGCCCTGAATAAAGCTACAGAACATTAGCAACATGAATGATAACAACAACTACTAGGGCAATATAAGCCTAAACCCAAAGGCAATCTTTGTTCCACCAGCTACCAAGTTCTAGTAGACTTTGGGAAAGGGTATATAAAGGGTATAATGGATGTGCATACCATTTTAGAAGATCCTTTCAGTAGAATTGGTGCCTGTGGATTAAGAGTGAATGCAAAGAGCAGGTATGCAGCACTACAAGTGAGCAGCCATGTAGGCAGGACAGAATTTGGAGGGTGTAATGCCTAAACCACCCTTCACACAACCTCTTGTATTGAGTGTAAGCTAGGAGATATTCTCCTGTTAATTTACACTTGTCAGTCCAATCGGCCTTAAAATACACAGGTGTTCCATGATGACTGACCGTTGTTTCTAACATTTACAAAGCCCCAGTTCAGAATACATCATGGTTTATGATGGTTTTCTCCTGTTAGTTACATCAGCAGCATTTACTCAGACTACTAAAAACATTGTGCATTAAAAGATACCACACAACTCTGAAATAAACAGCACATTTGGACTCACTCTCCCCTCCAAAATCCTTCTTTCAGTAGAAATCATGATAACAACCATTTGGTGACAAAACAGTTTTCCCTGCTATGAAACTCAATACAACTGTCCAGAAAAAATCCACTCTGCAGCAGCTGCAAGAGAAAAATCCAAACCTTAACAATAGGCATCTGGACTTGGTGCTTGGAAATAATTAGGGAAATGAATTTTACCTCAGTTTGAATACACTTATAAACTAGAGGTCTGTTGGCATTTTTTGTCTCAGAGGAGACGTGAATAGTAAATGGCACCCACCCTTCAGAATCTGCCCATTTGTGTAAGTGAGATGCCACAAATGCCAAGGCATCAGTGCAAAATCCAGGGAAAAATTAGAGGGTACATTTCTTGGAAGAAATAGATGTATGAGAGGAAAAAACAAGTAACCCTGCTAGCTGCAGTACCAGAAAAGGGAAAGAGGATGTTTACTTGACCCATTACATTACATTACTTAGGACACCCACCAGTTCTGAAGTATCACTAACTCTGATCTATGAACCCTTGAGGCTCCTCTCAGAGTTCTCTCCCACTAAAGATAGCCACCTCCCATAAGGAATATTTTAAAATAATTAATGAAACAANNAAAAAAAAAAAAAAGGAAAAAAAGAGTCTGTGCTTGCTCAATGAATTGCTTCTTGAAAAGTAGTGCCGTGGTTATCCTCATGAACTAATGCATAAAAAGTACATTGTTTCCATGACTTCCAAGATTTTGCAATGAGACTTTCACAAAGACACTAAAAGCTGCACCAAGACCCCAGTCTCTTAGGCCAGCTTCCACCCCATCACTGGGCATGTAACCAAATGCTGGCCCCTGTTCTTGCTGACTTCAAGAATGGGACAGGATTTTTAAAAATGCAGTGATTATCGGTAGTAGGGAATTAACACAAGCCAGTTGAGAATAGAACAGTAAAGCTTGTGTCTCCTGCTTTGTTGTTGGAAACACTTATAGCAGGAGAACACTGTTTACACACAGTAATGCATGGTTACAGCTGGTTTGTATCAGAGGAGAGACTGTGAACATTTGTTAGACTACAGGCACAAAGTTTTTAAAAGACTGAGAGTCTTTCCTTTTCAGCCAGAATCTTTTTGTAACTATTACAGCACTTACCTTCCCTAGCTGATCAAAGCTTTGTCTCCTCCGCTACCAGTAAGAAAAAAAACAAATCCTCAAAGACATGGGGCAGGAGACACTAAAGATTCAGCAGCTGCTTGATGTAAATAAGATTGAGGCCCATTTTAGCTCTGCTCCCCTTAAACCATATCCTTGCTTGCTAACAACCACTGTTTCAAGAACAAACCCTTGAAGCAAGACTTCAACACACAAGTCTGTCTTTTTATAGGAGAGCCTCTGCACTGAACAGTTTCAGTTCAGAAGAAAGTCAGAGATGCAGGTCCTGTTTTGCTTCTCGGGTTATTTCTTGAATACTCAGCATCTGTTTCAGCAGTTATGAGTTGCTCCATTTGCATTTTTGTGGAAAGGAAAAGGTATCCAGCAGTAGCTAATGCCTTATTGATAAAGTAACTTAAAGTCTTTAAGTTTCATATCTAGGTAGGAAATTCTTATTATCATTTATTTCAGAGCTTCTTTTCATTACCAGAATAGAGGAGAGGCACCAGAACACAAAACCAGCATCACATCTGTACACCTGGCTGGTATTAATAAGCAGTTTATAGTGATAGGATTTGACTGGCATTGCCATCACAGATATGTACAAGACGTCATCTCTGTTTTTCAATGAGGAAAATGAGCTGTAAAATGCATGTCAGTCGACACTGTTTCCACCCTGTCTGTTGGGTTAATCTAGAAGACCTATGGCACTTTATCTACCAGGTTCCTCCAGTTGAAACCCTGACTCTTCTATGACTGCCTTAGTGTAAGGCACACACAGATGCTGAAAATGGAGATGATGCACAGCTTGTAGAAACCACCACATGGGACAACACATACACAGGACCTTACAGAGTTCCCACAGCATGGCTAGAAGACTACTCACAACCTGGATACTAAAGCACAGATGTGCTCCTATGGAGTTCAATTGGTACCACATCTCCACAAAATGCCCTTTCCAAAGGGAAAGGCACAATCCAATGAATGAAGAAAAACTCAAGCACATCCACACCACCCCAAGGTGAGCTTCTGCTGGCATTATATGTTACAGTTTTTTTCTGTTCTAACTACTAGAAATGGCCAGAAAATGAATCCTATTCCCTTTTTACCATTAAAAAAAAGGAATGCATGAAATGGGAAGAAATTCCAGTGGAATTCATGTTGCCAAATTCTCATATGAAATATCCATTTTATTTACTTGCAAGGCTTCTCACTGTGTTATTACCTCCTTACTAGGTAACTGATATCTCCTTACCTTAAAATGTTGGTAACAGAAATTCCAAATAGCTCTAAACTATTTAGTTTCGTGCTCAAACTAAATGTACTTCAGTACTTATTGGCCAATATCTCCAAGGCACTTAAAGAACTTGTAAAATCAAACTAGCATGGGATAACATTATAATCAAGAACTGTTTAGTATTAAAGTCTTATGATCTTCAAAAGAAAAAAGTACATTTAAAATTAACTATTTAAATTAAACTGAAACTATACTATTTACTCCTTCACAATTTATCAAACACCAAATCTTACAGAGGTGAAATTATTTTAAAGACCAACTTCAGAATTGCTATCAAGAATCAAATTTCCATTTATAAAGTTTGCCTCTACTCATTCTCACCATATGCTTAGTCCCTCTATTTAGAGAAGTTTCAAAACAAAACTTCTTTAAAAAAGTGATTGACATGTTTACATTTGTTGAGCTAAGGAAACAGAGTGTGTCACACAGAGTCCCTCCAAGCTGCCTGCCCTCCCCTTGACAGCATCACATCCAACAGGAAAACACCAGTGTGCTGTTTATGGCAAGGCTGGCTCAGAAGAAAGAGCTCTAAGGGGCACCACACCTTTGGCAAGCTCCCCTTTCCAGGAGTTCTGGACTTCAAACACGGAATTTTTCACGTTACAGTCGTTCTTCCAGCACCCTCTAGTGCTGACGGCGGCTTTGACTCGTTACTGTAATGGGGACACCCTCTCTCTATGAGCCAAGCCTACCCTCCCCGCGGATCTGCTCTGCCAACTTGAAAACAATTGATGTGTCCCGTTGCAGGAGTTTCCCGCACCACCACGTGTTCCTGCCGCATACTCAGTTCGCATCTCTGTCATATTAATTTTTCTTTCAGCAAATGAGATGCTAATTTTTGTGTACCACAAAGAAAACAATGTAATTTCCTTCAAATAAACATATTCCCCAAACTGAAGTCAACATATGAATACACTGTCTTTGTGTTGTTGACTTAGGCAAATCAGTAATCAATTATTTGAGTCAGTCACATCACCTCCTAAATGGAGGCATTATTAAACAAGCAGCCTTTCTTATCACTGATTTCCTTACAGAAGGCTTCAAAGCATGTATTTCAGAACCCTCTTCTCTTTGCAGCCTCAAGCTGGTTGATAAAGACACAAAATGGAAGACAAAAAGCCATTCGATACCAACTGTGGAGTTTACAAACAGAACAGATTTTGAAATGTACCAGATCCATTGCCCCATGCCGAAATGCTGGCTAACCAGCAGCCCGGTGTGAAAGCAGAGTGCAGGGGACAGCAAGGGAATCCCCTGGAGCTCCCAGGCTCCAGCGAGTGATACACAGCTGGGTATTCTATTAAGGGGCAAGGCTGAGATCAAATAGGGTACAGGAAAGTAAGCAACCTGCTGAAAACCAAGTGAAATATAAAATGTAATCAGCATTTCAAATCAGATATCTGTCCTGTGTTGTGCTACTGACTTAAGGAACTGCTGTGGTGCTGGAGTGTTCCACACCCTGCCTTAAGGGATGGTCATTCTGCTTCCTTGGAGTCACAACAATGGTTTTTTTTCTCTTAATCACTCTTACACTGCATTATTTATATGGGATTTCACAAGTGCTGGAACAGTTAAAAAACTTACAGTCTAGGCAGTGAATTCTAAATGCAAACAAATCTTTAGCCAATACTATTTGCTATGATCTATCAGCTATTGCTCAATTCATTGCAATACATTTTTTTTTAAATTACAAAAATACACGTTGTAGTACTTACAGTTACATTCTATTGATTAATTCCTCCTAAATAACCATCACCTGAATAGACTAAAATTCTTACTGAATCAAGTCACTAGTTTGGGAAAGACAAAAGCAAATTTCTGCAGACAGACAAACCTAAGAACTCTGTATACTGGAAATGTAAATTGAAACAAATAAATTAGAAAAAGCATACAAAGCCACCACTTCAAACAAATAAAAACAAACAACAGGTTAGATTAGTTTTGCTCCTTACTCCATTGAATATCACAAACCAGATACTTTCAGTATCTTCTACTACTTCAACTTCCAAAAACTGGTACAGCTAAGTTTTGGTTCTTTATACACCTGTGCACCAAACCATACTTAAAATACAGGTTATGACAATGAACTAAAATGCTGAGTGCACTTAAAAATTTTTTTTTAAAAACCCACTGTGTTTATTAGTTATTAATAATTAGATATAAATATAAATTGCTTATATTATTATATATTATTATTTACTATTATTATTTATTTCCTAATAAATTTATGGCAACTATTTTAACTTTGAATACAAAAGTCTTTTAAATTCTGCCATAGTGACCCAATCTAATTCACAGCTACGTTCCATATTTAGAATAGCACTGCCAAAAACTTTGGGCAACATTACTTGGAACAATTACACACAGCATCTACAGTTGAAAAAACCCTGTATATAATAGCTAGCAAGTGGTCTTTTGATACTGAAATCACATTAATTGTGGCTGCATTACTGGATTTTCTGCTGAAGTGTGGGAAGAAAAATCGAATTTATTGTGCTGCTGGAAGCAGAGAAAGCCAGTGCTGAAAGCAGTGGCAGTGCTTTGGGAGGACAGTGCTCTGCACTGGTTCTGGTGGTGTATGGTTTGTTTTATCTCCCTGTGCTCCTGCCCTAGGATAGCTGTTTGGGGGTCGTCTTGATCTCTATATGGTTTATCAGCTTCAAAATTTATGGCAGATTTCCTAAAATGATAAAAATAAATGTGCACTACAAAAACATATGCATTAAGATGCACAAGTTATTTGTCTTTCTCCTTTACCAAGGAGAAGGATGAACAGGCCACGTTTCTGCGTTTTAACTAGACTTGACTAAATTTAGTGTAGACATGGACTGAAGTGTCCCATTCACATAAAAATGTGGAGCAAAGGGACTAGAGACCCTGAGACTTTTCCTAGAGACCTTGTGTCTTAGTAGTCAGCCTAGGACACCTTGCTTTTTTCCCCTTATGACAGAACTCTGGCTTTACTCAGTGTCTGTGGCTCAGAACTTGGACAAGATGTACTGTCCCATACAGGAGGAGCACTAGATTGCATCTGCCTTTGGGTTCTAAAATATTCACCATAATGAGAGCACGACACAGCTGTTCAACCCAATTAGGCAACTAGGCAGCACTTGTAAATTCTGCTCTCAGATACGGAGAGAGTGCACTGTTTAATTGTCAAAGCATCTGAGACTGGCAGCCAAGTGTCTGAGTGCATTGTGCTCTCTCAGACCCATCCCCAGTTCCCGATGACCACAGTACTCCACGGTGTGTGCTACTGTCCCTGCACAATCCCCAGTTAACCTCTGAACTAGGATTCAGTCAGCAGGGAAGAAAAGGACAGAACTTGGTTTACAGCAGGATGATCACAACTAGCCCCCCCCAGAACGCACCTGTCCCTGTTTTTGTCTGTGAAGGGCGACCGTTTAAAAATCAATTACAAGCATACCAGAGATACCTTCAATCGCGTAAACAGCCGTCAAAACTGCACAGCTGTGCAAGAACTGCAATTGCTTTTCCAAAGCAGCAGTGAAGGGCCCAGACACCATAAATCACGGTATATTCCAGACATTCACATTGCTTCTGACAGCGGTTTTCCTCCAGATACGAGAACACGATGTGCTCAGTAACTCAGCAAACCCACAACTCGTCCAAGTCGGCGAACAAAGGGGTTTTAGCACAGCTTACCCATCAGCTTCCTCTGTTCAGCCTTTCTGTCCACTTAAACAAGGGAGTAAACGCATTTTTCTCCTCAATTCCAGGCGCAATTCCAAACCCAGCCAGAGGACTCTCCCTTGCAGTGCCCTGGGAGCCCGTACCACGCCGTGAGGCCAGGAGGGACCGGAGTGCTCGGGGGATGCCAGCGGCACAGCCCCGCACGGGCCAGCCCAGCCCTGCTCAGCACTCCTGCCGCCTTTCATCCTGGGAATGGCCGGGGAGAACAGCCGGGGGAGGTTTCGGACGAAGGGCTGAGCATGGCAGTGGGCACGGGCAGCATCCCCCTGGCAGGGGCTGCAGCCCCGCAGGCTGCTCAGCTCTTCGCACTCACTGGCGCTCTGAGGGGGCACTAAGGAAGCGCTCTCTACAAACTACCTGACAGGAGGCTGCGGCCAGGTGAGGGGCAGGCTCTGCTCCCAGGAAACCGACGAGAGAACACAGTCTCAAGCTGTGCCAGCGGAGGTTCAGACTGGACATTAAGAAGAATTTCTTCACAGAAAGAGTGGTTGGACTGGGCTGCCCAGGGGAGTGGCGGAGTCACCGTCCCTGGAGGTGTTTAAGGAGAGTGGACGCAGCACTGGTGGTTTTGGGGCAGTTCCCCTCCTGCGCCGCTGCGGTGTCTCCGTGAGGGGGCGCGCGCGGCCCGCCCGCAGCACGCGGCGGCGGCGGGGCCAATCAGCGCCGGGCGGGGCGG
>WEKY01010127.1:52640-93977 GCA_013390045.1 Picathartes gymnocephalus
TTTTTTTTACAGGCAGGCCTTTTAATCATCAACTTGTAGCCATTATCTAAAGGGTATTTTAGCATAGGATGAACTTATTTTCCTTTTTTTCCTCATCCTACTCAAATGTTTCAAAAGCATGCTGTAGGAATTATTTTACACTGGGAAATGTATGTTAATGTGGTAAGTACATCACTTGGCTGTGGTTTATTTTCTGGTAACTACCAACAGTGGGAAAGGTATCCCAACAGAATGCAGTGAACAGAACAGAAGGCAGGTGAACCAACATACAGAAGCATGCTGCTGGTGGGTCACTCAGCAATCCTCACATCTTCTGTAAATGAACCACAAGCTTTGTTGGACTCAAATGCAGCTTGTGTTCAGATTTTGAGTAATGCTCTGTGTTCTTGCTAGAGTTACAACAGAACAATATTTCAGAACAGTAAGTGTTGAATCTACTTGAGTATCATTTTATTTAATCTCTGCCTATTTGAGAGCACAGTTAATGGAGTTGGCAAACTAAGCATGAATATTGTACCATGTCAGTCTCAAGGTTCACTGTTCAAATGCATACTAGAACAGGGCAGATTCTTGGTATTCTTCAAAAACTGAAAGAAAACTGCCTTGCTCCTGAGCCTATTTTGCAATAATACTTGAATTTTTCTTTCTTCATGTATAGACTTGAATTAACTGGCTTGTTCATTCAATACAGCACAGCCGAGTGTGAGCTGGAGCTGTGACTTTGTAGGCAGCTACCACAACTACCAAGCTACCAACTGCTGCTTCTCAGAAGATGGCTCTTTGCTTGCTGTTAGCTTTGAAGAAACTGTCACTGTATGGGATTCACTTACTTGGGATCTGAAATGTACATTTTGCCATCCACCTGGAAATATAAGGTATGTTCTTCATCTGCTCTATTATGTCTCATTTGAACTCTCAGAACAGAAAGAATCAATTCATACCAGTCCAAGACCTTGTATACGTTCATACAAATATTGAATTGAACAGTCTTAAATTCATATATAGAAAAGACTATGATGGCTTTTAGGTGGTTGGTTAAATATACTGTTAAAAATCAGATCAAGCATTGCAGTTCCTTCTTATTTGTTTATATCTTTTGTACCTCCCATCCTTAAATCTGTATCATGGGGCACACAAGCAGTGTGTTGATAGCCCTTCTCTTCTTCCCCATTAATCCAGGGATGAATCAAAGTCCTGGAAAAGTATAAATACAAAAAATTGTTTCTTTATTTGTGTATGCATACATGCAAATAGAAATTATATCGGTAAACCCTGAAGGCATAATGACCTTTTCTGTACTATGAAATACATACCTTGGTCCTCTCTAACCTCTGCTGGAAAATCCATGTTTTCCTGGCAGACTATCCCAGCAATGCTCCATTATATGCTGTCATGATAAAAGACATCAACGTTGTGTGGTCACAATGTTTTAAAGACTCTTGACACAAAGCATAGCAGCATTCAGAGATTTCTCCCTTAGATGTGTTGTATGTATGTTTGCAAACTTTTCTTTTGTGTGATGAAGTCTGTTTTATATTGGTCCTCTAATATTAGAAATTAAAAAATGTGATTCTGAGACTGGTGTGCAGGAAACTTGTGGGAGGCATGTGAGCCACCAACTTGGTGCAGTGGCAAGCTTTTCCCAGGCCAGCTGCCTCCTCTTACAACCCTTACTATTTGTTATATTAAAAGGAAATAAATAACTCCAGGAATATAATGAATTACTGTATTACTTGCATAAGTTCAAAGGGCTATGCTTCAATATACAAATTCTGTTCCTTATTAGCTTTTTTTGAAAATCTTTTATCATTAGAAGTCATAAGGCTGTTCTGTTATTCTCAAACAAGAGACTGAGAAATCACATGCTTTCTTCAATTGGAGCAGCTTCTAATAACCTTTTTTAACTACGCCTATCTTTTTAGTTCCTAAACAGTAGTAAGGCTTGTTTAAATATGGAAGTTATTTTCCAATCTCAATGTGAACACTTACAATTATGTATGGATTTATAATTTATTTAAGCATTTAAAATCCCCCTTTATGCTGGAATGCTATAGAAACATGTAATCCTTACATATTTATGCATACTTTAAATCATCAGACTTATCAGATAGTTGTGTGTAGAATTTCATGCCACTTAGAGGTGAATGCAAAAAGCAAACTTTGGATTTAGATACCAAACTAAATGATAACTGAATGGTTTTTGTGACTTGTGAATTGCTGCATAGAAAAACAAAGTTGAACTCTGAAGGTGACTACCTTGTTTTGACTTTTTACTTCTGTAGGAATATCTGCTTTGGGAGACTAACATGTTCCAAGTACCTTATTGGTGCCACTGATTATGGCTTTCTGTGTTGCTGGAACCTGCTCACTTGTGCATGTAAGATCAGCTTGAATGAGTGCTAGATCGATTTAATACTTGAAATGACTGTGAAACCTTGAAGTAGTTCTAGTTCAATTCCAGATTTACACACTACAAAATGCTCTGTGGAAATGGGATGATTTTCATACTTAGGATAGTATCTTGTCCGTGTGCATGTGCTTTGTGTATGCAGAATAAATTGTAAGTTAGGTGAATGATAACCCAATAATAGGTAATACTTCTTACACTGGTCAGAGGTTGGTGGCATTTGTGTGTTTTTATTCACCAGGGAATGAGTGGAGCTGCCTCTTCCAGCAGCTAAAGCCCTGTGTGTTGTTTGTTTGACCTTTTGTTTGGCTCCTTTTCACCTCTGGCTCTTGCTGTGCTTGCTTTTCAGTGGAGTGGAGTGCCCACCTCAACATCGTAGTTCTGCAGCCTGATCCCCTTTCTGAACATATTGCTGCAGTCTCATGGCTCTCCAAAGAGTCCAGCTGTAAGTACAAAGCCTTCTTTGACAAGTCAGAATCAACAGAATTTAAAACTGGGGAAGCACAATTACTAGAAAAGGTTTTCTTAGAATTCAGACCATGAAAGCTGTGAGATGGACTTCAGTGTGTGCTTTTACCTGTGGAAACTGAGCCATGTCTGACAGCAGCATTCAAATAAAGCATGTTACCTTTTCTTCCAGCAGGTAGTTTCTGGTACCAGGATATAGTTCAGGATTAACCACACTTTCTGGGTGAGGGTCTCAAATGTTCTTGACCCTCTCTTGTAAATGCAGAACTGTGCAGCTATGTTTTAGAGCTCTGACATTAAATTAAGATAACTCTTCCTACAGAAATGTTAATTTCCAAGTGTGTTCTCTGGACTGGAGTACTGTGAAAGGTCCGTTCTATTATGGCAATCCTGTCCAACCTTCCTGGCTGTGATACGCAGGGCTTTAACAGCTGGCCAGGAGTGTAAGAATTTCCTGATTTAAAGAGAAGATATTCTTGGTTTTGCAGTGTTTGTGTTTAAACCAAATGAGCCACGGCCAGTCTACATCCAGAGAAACCTTTGTAAAGAAAAGATCCTGCTTGCTGCCTTCGTCCCAAGAGATGAACCTGAAGTGATAAGCTCAGAAAAATACCTCTGGCTAAGAAAATCCCAACTATTTTTTCTTACGGATACACAAGTAAGGAATAGTAATTGTCAGGTAGTTCCTGGGGAAAAACTATTTTCTTCAAAACAGATTGATACCAATTCAGAGTTCTGCTTATGAGCCTAGGAGTTCCTTTTTGTGATTTCAAGTCATTGTAAGCCATGCTTTGTTGAAAGCTTTCAAAACAGCTTAAGCTCAAAATTATTCACAGTTTTGTACTGTGAATAGTTTATGCTGCCTCATTAATGGAAGAAACTTGGTAACTTGGGACCATTGCCTGTGCTGTTTATCTTAAACAAACCCCTACAATCAGCAGTAATATACAAGTGTATATTACTGCTGGTTATACAAATGTTCCATGTGATACTGAATTTCCCTGTCATTTCTGGATGAGGGTGTGGGGCGTTTTGTTTGTTTTCCCAAAAAGTCTACAGAACCTCTAGGTCCATTCTTGCTTCTCTTCAGTTTCTTTACAAAATAAAGAGGGAGATGGTTTTGCCTCTTCCACTTCAGTGATGAAAGCTTTTGGGCCAGTTGGAAGCTCCTGTAGGCAAGGTAAGGAAATATGGAAAGCAGTTTCACATATGGTAACTGTGCTACATCCTTCTGTATTTTAGGAGCTAATGACACTTAGCACGAAGTCTCTGGAAGAAAGGCTCACACCATCGAGCAAACAGGTACCTCTCGTAGAAGTTCTGACTGAGATGGACAAAGCAATTCAAAATTGTGATGTTGGTCATTTTGTTACATTGAAATTCCCTTCTGTCATGAAAATGCACACCAGGTCCTTACCTGGAGTCACAGGCACTTAGCTGAAGGGGCAGTAACTTGGATTTGCTTCTTTTTTGACAAGAAGTGCTGTTTGTAGAAATTTTTTTTAAAAGTATGAGTGAGCTATTCTCCATTTCCCTGGGTGGGGCGGAAAAGGTAGTTTTCTAAAAGACTGAGGTTACATAAATGAAGCAAAATGTTTGAGTAAGTTCTTTCCTTACCTTGGTTTCTGTACACTTGGAACCCTGAGTGTGGTCTGAACTGTGCTTTGCAATAAGGATGAACAATTGTCAGTCAATTGTGACTTACCAATTCCAGAATTGCATTCCAGTATGTATTTCTGTGGAGGAGTAGTCTGGGAAATTGGATTTTTTTTTAATTCATATTGAAGACGTGTTTCGTACTCGCTGAAACAGCAGCATAGATAAAACAGATAAAAGTAAAAGTTAGTATCTTTCTAATACCAAATCCTATGCAAATGTGGGCATAAGCAATCAGTTTCTTTGGAGGGTGGGGAATAATTTGGTGCTCAGATTAATGTGTATTTATATAGGAAAACGCCAAAAGTTGGAAGTGCCATGTTTTGCTTCCCATTACATAATTGAATCTTTCTGCAGATGACACTGGAGTATAAATGGTCTTTTTGGTCCTAAGTGGAATCTGAAAAAACCATCCCTAGTTTTTCTAGCACATGCACCACTGCCCATACTTGAAAGTTAATAGGTAGATCAGCAGACTAAAATCTGGTGTTCTTGGGTCCAGATTGTGGAGCGTTTTGCAACCTCTGTGCAGGATTCTCTCCAGACACCTGACAGAGAATGAGTACAAAGAGCCACGTAGTTCAGTTGAGTTAAATTTTGAGTGTAGAGTTTTGTTACCTGGGTTTATTCTGAATTTTGGCAACTTAAAAGGAGATAATTTCTGACACTAAAGTTCTACTTATATTTTTTCAAGCTGGCAGTAGAAGAAAGTCTTCCTGTTACCCCATTTAGTTTGCTGTTGGGAAAGCACAGACATCAGCAAGCACAAGAGGATATAGACCTTGGAAAACCAGTTGTTCATAATAAGCAGGAGCAAGCTTCACCTGCTGTCAAAGAGGTAGGAGTAATTACAGTAAATGTACAAGCAAAATCATTACAAAGTCTTTCATAAAGCTTCTGTTTTATCTTTCCAGCTTTTACACACTCCAGCACACGTTTTGCCATCTGCTTCCTTCCTCTGCACTATATTTATTAACTCATTGCTCATCTCCAAAGAGAAAAAAAGGTAAGAAAAGTTCAAGAACTCTCCTTAGTTATCAAAGTTATCTTAATCTATTCAAGGGATTTAATAGCTCTTTAGTGCTATTTTTTGTTAAATACTAGATTCTCAACTTTATTTGAAATTACTATGACTTGCTGCATTATTTTTGTTTCAGTTTCTAGATACATCAGGAAGTTAGAAGCTTGATCTTAAGAATTTGTTTAGAACTCGAATTTCATTTCTAATTAAGCTACCAAATACAAGTGTATACTGTAAGCACCGCTAAGTTTGGCTTCCAATGCATTAATTCCAGTTTAATAGATAGGTACTTAAAGTGCATTGTAGTTTAGTCCTTTGGGATCAATGTATGCTGCTAAAAAGACAATGCAGGCCCAGGGGTTATGACAGTGGTCCTTATTAGGATTAATAACTTGTCACTTACTCTGCAGCCAGTCAAACGATTGCATTTTTGTGCCATCTTTTGTTTAAAGTGTTCCATTAAACTCTGCCAGGCCAGAGATGAACACATGTCCTTGGGATCAGGGGTTGCTGTGGATTTGCCAGACGGGCGAGCGGGTGCTTCGCAGGGCCAGGGTCACCCGGAAACAAACACCACCTGGAGCAGCTCCTGAGTGTGCTCGGGCTGCTGCCACAACAGCAGAGTCCTGCCTTCTGCCACCTTGTGCTGGCCACTGCTGCAAGAATTCTGACTGCATGGCCCAACAAAACATCCACAAAACACTGGCAAAAGTCTAATACATGGAAACCTGCGTGTATTTTCAGTCCTGAAGAATGTGAGAGTTCAGTGACCTGTGTAAATATTTGCACTTGCAGAGCCTGTACTTTGACAGTGGTGATTAGTATGGCTGTGCATTTAGAGGTACATGTAAGGGCTGCAGCACTGGGCCCTTGAAGATCAACCAGAATTTATCACTGTATAGTGGCGGTATTATACAGTGGATATATTATTAACATTAAATGCTTCTATTTTCCTTGGCACTATGATATTAGTGTGATGAAGTATACTTTGTGAGTGATGAATAGTTTGTATTAGAACAGATGATTTTTAGAAGACCAGTACTGTTCTGCCATGCAGTTCACTCCTAATGAGATCTGGAATATTTATACAGCAGACACTTGAATTAATACTACTAGTTAATGCATTGTAAATGGTAACTGTTCCATGTAATTCTTTGGAACTGTCCTTTCTACTTCTGAACAGGCTCAAAACTCATGAACTCAGAAGGAAACAGCCACTTTAAACACCTCTCTATGTTTGGAAAAAATTTAAAAAAACAACCAAAGAATTTTTTTTCTTTCCTTGTAACACTCTTGGTATTGTAGCAGTTTTTAAGACCAAGTGACCTTTTTCAGGTTTCAAAGAGACGAATGGCCTTCTTGAATACCATCTCATTTACCAGTATATCTAATGTTTCTAATCCTGTAGGACTGTGATGTTGTAACATATATCACAATGCTGTCCTGCCTGCTCTGCAGTTACATACTATATTTTGAGAAACAAAGCTATTTTAAGTTTACTTAAAGGAGAGCTATTTGAAAAATGGCTTGAAATTGAGATGGCAGGAAAAGTATAGTAATTTGAAAGTAGACTGAAATGAGAGAAAAAAAAAAATCTTGTTTACTTAGTTATTTGCATGATAACTTCTCCTGCATATTAGTGTAGTATGTGAGAGTACCTACTAAATGGGTTGTTTCCAACTATCTTTCAGTGCTGAAGAAGTTGCTGATGAAGTAGAAATGGAAAGTGAAAAAGCAGAGGATGATTCAGATGAGGAATATGTCGCAGCAGTGGAACAAGAAGATACAAGCCATATGGAATTATTAGGAGAGATGACATGTAAACTGTCTAAATCCCAGGAAAAAGAGCTACGAAAAATAAGGAAAACTGACTACAGCTGGATATCAGCCTTCTAAACAGACATCTTGCGTTTTTTTGTACTGCAAGTTGAAGTTTTGTGGATTAAATATTCTTTAAAAAAAAAATTCAGGTCCTTTGGCCAAAAATTTTAACAGCTTCTCTTTCCAAAGGAATGTGGAACTAGAGGGAGGGATTAAAGTTTTGAAAAGCTGATTCTGCTTTTAGTTTATTATGGATTCTCTGTGACCTTAGAAAATGCTTAACCTGGTTTGGGGGCTTTTTATTCTCCCTTGCAAGTATATTTAAAAGGCTAATAGCAGACTGATTTGATTATCTGGCTTGTGATCAGTTAGCAAAGTGACAGCTTAGCTGCTGAAAATCTTCCCCACTGAGGCTGGGTTACTCCTGCCAAAGCAGCAGCAAATACCTTCAGTTGGTGAGAGAGCTTAGTTCAAGGTGTGGAAGGGGAAATCCGGGTGGTTCTTGGTGCTGTATACAGGTAAGTAACAAGCCTCCTCCCCAGAAGTTCCTCTCCAGATGTTGAGACAGATGAGAAGTGATTTAACGTGCTTGGTTAGAGAATACAGATATTAAAGTTTGGTGGAGTTCACAGAGTATGGAGATCCTTAGGCAGAGGGTACTCAGTGTACCAGAGCACAATGAAACCCTTCCAAAGACAACTGCATCATGTGGGAGATGTATCAGTTTGTGACAGCCAGTTTAATAGGCCTTAAATGCATCAGCTGGAATTCTATGTATCACCTAACTATACATAGCAGAGTGTAGAATTGGTTTGGAGTGGTGAATTTGAGGGCCTAAGAGTGAATACAGTCTCCTGTGGTGCTGCACTATGAAGGCAAGCAGATGCCAATGGCACTAAAAGCTCTGGAGAAACAATATTTTGCTAAAACTACTTAGATTAAAAATGCTGGAAACAAGAACAATCCTTAAACTCTTGTCAGTGAAATCTGAGTTCTCCCTACTCTGCCTTTCAAGTAAAGTGGAGGACCTTCCTCTCCTCTGTTAACACCGTATATTGGAAGGCAGGTACTGGCAACACTTCTTACTTTTTTGGGGGGCATGTATCCTAGAACAGACAAAATCTGTCACTTCCACCCATGGATAGAAATACTGAAAGTCATCCTTAGGCATCAAGGAAAGCATGTCAGAATTACGTTGCTGGCAGGTTTAGCTCTCCCATTTCAACACCAAGGCAGTGTTTACCCTTGGTGTGCTGGCAGGTCCATCGTCAGCTGCCTTGGGGTTAAGCAGCTCCCAGGCTGCAGCCAGGGAGGGGTGATGTTGTAGCAGTATCACTTGTACATTTAGGAGTGAGGTACTTTGGATATTGGGCCTGCCATGGTGAGGATGTAGGGGGAGGTTCTAATCCCTGAGAAATGAAACACTGCCCTAGAGACAGTGGCACTGAAAAGAACTGTTAAAAACAAGTCTGCCACTAGGGCTGAGTGCTGGCTTCAGCAAACAAAAAAAAAGCCAAAAATTAGTTTAAAACTCATTATTATAGAAAATTACCTTTTAATTCTGTAAATTCAGTCATGGATGTCATAACGTGAATGTGGGGAATACAAATATACTTCAAAAGACATTGGTTTCTGTAAAGAGCCTTGGAGTGTCTGCTGTGCAGCTCGAATTGAGTGATAATGCACTGCACACTGTATTTCTCTACTTGGACATTAAAATGAAAAATAGTTAATTAACACAGTTTCAGACTGAACCAGCTTGGGTTAACGTAGTCCCATAGCTCAAAGGGCTCCTGCATCTTCTCACACAATAAAGTCAGGTACCATAGCTCTTCAGGCTATCATTAGTTATGACTGTGAGGTACATTTTCTTCCATCATAGATTACTTACTAGGACTAGTACTACTGAGAATTTTAGGAAAGTTTTTAATTTAATTTTTAGGCATTTTGCTTTCTTGTTTAGGCCTTAGTTAGTTTAAAACATTTTACAACCTGTAAAAGTTTTTTCAAAGTTAGTTGGCCTGTAAGTTCATGTATCTTTTATTTCTATCACAAACTTAGAGGGAGAGAAAGAAAACACACTAACCCTATCACAACTATGGCCAGTTTTCTGCTTTTGCATTTTTTTGCCTTTTTATAACAACTTTTTAGGTAACCTCATGGTATATGTAGCTGAAGCAAAAAATCATAGCTCCCCAAATGTTATGCAATCTTTATTTCCATCCCTCTTATCTGCAGAGCTGAAACTGATACAGCCTTTTCAGAACCTTGGACCCAGTGGATTTTTTCCTAAATGAGAAGTTTCAACAGAACAAATAGGGAAAATGTATTAAGACTCTAACTGACAAATTATAGGTTTTGAAAACTCAGAGACTTTAAGAAATAGAAAATACAGGAAAATAAAAATATAAGTAGATAGATTTCCCCACCTTTCAAAATATGCACTGTACTAGGAAAGACACTGAAAGGTTTTTGTATTTTTTCTTAAATAACATCAGACTTCAGCTCTGAAAAACAAGTGTGAGCCGAGCAGAGATCTATACACATGTTGCAAAAGTGCTGCTTCAAAGCCTGGTGTTGTGTTACTATGTCAGCAACATTTAAGTGTGGCTTTAAAGGAGGAAACCTTACTATCTGTTCACATGGGGTTTTTTTTAATTCACATGTACTTGTGAAAGTCAAGTGCTTTCCTGGAAGCCAACCCAGTATGAGCAAGAGATAATTCACGTGCAAGCCAGCATCTGAAGGTGCAGTTTAGTTTTGTATTGAGGCAGTAGGGCATTGTGTTAGCAATCTTCATCAAGATACAGCTTTTAGACTTAAATCTTCTGTCATTACTGACTTGGTTTTGCTTTGCACAGCAGACTGAATATACTGGAATAACAAAGAGGGCCCTCACTTTGTAATTCTCTGTATGTGTTTTTTATACTCAAGAAGGAAATACATTTCTGGTTACAGTTTTACTACATTTAGTAGGCACATTCTTGACCAACCTTTTAGAAAATGTCTTCTGACTGATATTGCAATTACAACAACGAAAAATACAGAGAGAGGGCTGCTACTGATCCGTCTGTCTGTGGCTGCTTTGGAATGCTTTAGTTTTAAAACAGTTTTCTGCTGCTCCTCAATAGTTTCACTTTTTTTTCTTTTTTTTTAAAATCTTGTGTACCTCAGTTGCCATGAACAGTCTCTGTATTTACTGTGATGCCCTAAGTCAAATCTTAATTTGATTTTTTTTGGCTTCTGCTTCTTCCTTCTAAAGGCTACTTCACAAAGATTTATTATTCTTATTTAGAAAGATTAGACACAAAAGACCATAGACAAAGAGATTGAACTTAATCTCATGATTCCAGTTACATGATAAATACAACAGGTAAGAAAATACCTCTGCAATGTTTAGAGGTCAGTGTTTAATACCTGTGGGTGCCTTGTGCATCACAGCAGGACAGCAATTTTCACAGAAGCAGTCACAGCTTTATTTAGGTTGAGGGGCAGACCACACAAGGCTGGCAGGTGCCTAGAAGGGGACTTGTTTACCTCCCAAATTTTCCACTCAGACAAGTGGTTGGATAAACATGGGAGCCTGAAATTCCAGCAGCTATGGCAAGCATTACAAAAAATAACTATACAGGCAAGACCTTATGGAGTACATCACAGCAATGGGCTTTGACTGAGGGGCTGCTTCCCTGAGACTGCTCAGGTACTGCTCTAAATGCTGAAGAGGTGACCAGTAATTCTAACCCATTGGTTCCAGTCAAGTGTGGTTCCACAGAGACTGAACATCACTGCAGTGCATTGGTATTTTGTGAGGCCCAGAGTGGTTATTAGTTAACAGCAGCTCCAACACGTGCCCTGTCCTTGGTGGGCAGGCTTGGCAGGAAAGCTATGAGAAAGGGGCTGGTATTACTAAACAGTAGTTGCTATGGATTTTAGAGTTCAAGAACAGGAGAAAAAAAACCCTGCTAATTGTGCCATGTGTTTTAGGATCACCTGGATCTTTGTATTTCAGCCTAACAATTGTTTGTCTGTCTGGCCTTGGGGAGGGTCTTTTAGATACCTCAATCTGCCAAATCCCAGCCTGCAGTGAGCCTTCTAAAGCACATGCTAACAGCCACAATTAGAGCCAGCAGAGAATAGAACAGAGGAAAACAACAACTTCAAATATAACTCAAAGAAACCTGAACAGACCTTCTGCCCCAAAGCAGAGGAACTGAGGTATATTTGTTCTTGACAGATACTTGTCTAATTTTGCAAACTTCTCATAAAAGTCATTCTATGGTATGGAATCTGTTCAGTGCTTACCTATTCTGACAGACACTGTTTTTCCTAATAAAAGTAATCTTCCATTCCTGCAAAATTTCTATTCCATTCTTTGATAAAAATCTTCAGAAAAAAATGAAAGCATGCTACTCTATTTCCTTTACATAAAATATCATCCCTTTAACTTTTTTTTTTTTTGCTTTTCCCTGGGCCTTAGCAGTACTAGAACTGTCTTTCAGCCCTTCTTTGGGCTAATTGCTTACAGGTCAAATGTTGTTCTGACTAATTTATCATTTCCAGGGCAAAACTTTTCTGGGTCATTTAATATATTTCTGGATAGTCCTAAAGCCTGTTCTTTCTCTGTTCTGGCTTGTACTCCTTGCTGATTACCTTTAGTATCTGAGTTTTTCTGGTGATGGCAGAAGCAAAGGCAGCAGTTTATACCTCAGCTAACACCCCAGTGCTTCACAGCAAACACCTCTGCTGATGCAGAATCCCTGCAGGACATTGTTTTCTGTGGATATCCCAGTTTGGGCTGAACAGTGCAGGTTTAGCTTTGGCCTCTGCACAGCATTTCCTTGAGGAGTTAAGTAGTAGATTGCAATGATGTAAACTGGAATTGAGCCAGGGCAGCAAGGTCACTTGCCTCTAAGGTTGCAAAAGACATTTAAATAATAACTCGGAACAGCTCTGCCTTTTAACTATTTCACTAACATAAAGGGGTGAGCTTGTCACAGCAGAGTCTCTTCACAAGATGAAATCATTATCAGAAGGCAGAAAACATTATATTTGTGTTAGTACTGTAAAGCCAACTCAGGATGAAACCCCTACTCTTCAGAAATCACTGACAAAGCACCCTTTGACTTTATAGTCCGGGGTCATAAAGTCACATTGCCAACAACAAGGTAAAGTGTTAAATCTTAAAATACTGCTATAAGCTGTGTTCTGAGTTGTATGTGTGGTTTGAAATTGAATGTGGCCCAAGCTTCTTACAAAGAATTTCTTGTTAATACTGTTGGTAATAGAGGGAACGAAGCCCTTTAGGTAAATACCATAATGTGGCTGTAAGGAAAGTTACACATGGCTCTGGAACCTGCATATCAGCAGTTCCTGAGGCTGTGGGTTTCTCCAACACTTTGATCACGTAAGGGGCCACCATGGAAAGGAGCATTCCCACCTCCCAGCTAACATCTGCTGCCTGCTTCTGCCTCTCCTGTGCCAACACAAGCTCCCATTGCCTTTGTGGGGACCTGCCTGGGGGGAAAAAAATCCGCTTATAAGGAAACCAGATAATACATTAATAAATACTTCAAGATGTTCACAGAACTGCAGTTTCACTGAGAATAGGACAGGACTTTTCTTCAAGAGGTTTTTCTATGCTCAGGACATGACGTTTTAATGTTATACACCCAAACCTCACTTGTTTGTCCCAGAGCCTGTCCCTTGTGCTAGGGGAGCTGCAACCACACCTAGAACATTCCCAAGAAATGTTTGTTTGGTATGATACCCAAGACAGCTCAGCTCTCATGCAGCAATTCCTGGTTTCCCTTTACACCCTCTTCCTCCTCTCCCAAAATAATAGGTAAATAAACAAATGAAGCAGTGGCCAGCAGTTCAAAAAAATACTTTTAGACTGATGGTATTAAACTGCTGAGAGTGATTATTCTGTTAGCTTCTAAAATGAAAACGGTTAAAGAACTGTGAACTTTTTAACATATAAGGAAGTATCATTATTGGAGCCATGACCTTTGTCCTCTGTTGACCTTTCCAGATGCAGCTGTGTAACTACAAATTAGGCTTATCATTCAAGAACACACACTGCAGACATTAACTCATTTCTTCACGAGAGCAGCAATAAAGGAGTAGGTAGAAGGTAGAGCCCAGAAAAGAGTTTTTGCCAGTTCAAAATTGGCTTTCTTACACTGCTAGCTCCTTTCTTTTAAACTAGCTAAATCATCCCAGCCATAAAGCTGGTTATCAGTTACTGTTACTGATGCCTCAACTGATGTTTGTTTGTAGTGCTATTTAGTTTATTATATTTTTAGATTCAAGACTGTGATCAAAGCTTTGAATATCGTGGCTATTTGATTTCCTTAGTGACCAAGGGAGTTTTCATTTCTTCCTCAAACCAGTGAAACAAGCCAACAAACAAAATCTGCAGCATTATCTGAGATGTTATCTCTTTCATTTTTAGTCACTGACTTTACAAATAATAAAGTAACTTGGCACTCTTGTAAAGATTGCTACTCAAAGGCAATATATAATTTTCACCAAAGTCACACACTTCTGTAATGAAAGGTTTTGTTCAGGCTAAGTTTCCTCTGTGCTTTGAGTTCCCTTGGCCCTACTCCTCTCTAACTTGCAGTCCTAGCTCTTCTACAGAAGCAGCACAGGGAACACAGGGACATCTTTCACAGTCGTCTTCCTTTTCCACTTTGAAAATGAAGTTTAACATAGAAAGGGGTTCATCTTATTCGTTAAAATTATGTAAAGGTGAGTTCTCAGTATGAAAGACAACTAAATCCTGCCTCAGAAGAAGGATCAGAGTGGGTTTGACATCTTGGGCTGTCGCCCCACGACAGACCAGGAGCACAGGGACTGTTGGGATCACAGCTGCAAAGACAATGAAGTGCAAGTCCCAGGGCACATCTCTTTAACCTCCTGATTTTTCTTGTGAGCTGAAGATTGCTCCATTTCCCCTGTCACTTCAAAGAAGGAAAAGTACCAAAAATACAAGCAGTAAAGAACAGTGCATGAGCTCTTAGTACAAAGAGACTATTTAAACCCTGAAATATCTCATCCTGAAAAGAGCCCTTTTTCACTTGGCACAGCACAAATGAAAGCTGGATTTCTGAGAATTATCACATCTGAAGGAAAGGAAAATTTTCATAGTGCTTGCTCCATCAGTCTGTACAGTATGTTATTTCTGGACTGCATATTCTGTCAGTAGGGTCAGGATACAGAGACAGTTTACCTTTCCTTTTCTCTGAAATCTACTAGCTGATCTCAAGGATTAAGTGGAAAGAAAAATGCACATCTATTGCAAAATAAAAACCCACTTCTAAATCAACAGGTTAAATAAAGCCAGAAAACCACCCTGAATGCCCACCAGTGCAAATCACCTTGAAGCCATAAATAACAGCTTTCCAATTAACCAGAAAAGAATGTTCCAAAAACATTTCAACTTGGAATAATGCAATGTAAGTAGAACTACTTACAAAATAATTATAGGTGGGCTGGGATATACAAATAGTGGAGGTTTCCAGATGCCCCTCTCAGTTCAGAAGTAAATCAAGCCACTTACACAGTTCAGGTAAAACAATTCAGTAGATCCTGTAGAAATGCTGCAAAGATCTGTCTATAGATAGATAGATAGATAGATAAATATAACACAACCATGCTTGAGACTTCAACTTAGAGATGGACACCAGTGCAAACACAAACATGTCAAAAAAGGAGAGCTCCCTATTTACATTCAAAAAAAATCTGAAGTTCTTAAATAGTTTTTCAGACTAAATACAACTGTGTGATGTATAATATGGAAATCTGCATCCAGAGAAATTAATTTTAAGCATGCTTAGCTCTTTGTTAAGAATGAATCTGCAAAGACTCGGGTACCACTCAGGTTGCAAGAGCAGCATCAACAAGCAAAGGAACAGCAAAGGGGAACAGGCAAAAAAGAAACACTGCTTAAAGCTTTAGGAGAAAGAAAACCAAAAGGTTCTATGAACTGCTCAGTGTTGCTAGTTTTTCCCATAATTTTGTGGGTTTGGCTTTGGCTTGATCTCCGATGGCTACTTTCCATCTACCTGGAGCATTCACGTCTCTTTTCCATATGAATCTTCTGGTGCTGAGCCACAGACTCCACTGGGATGTTCATGGCAACTCTCTCCCATTACCAACTGCTCATCTCAATCAACTCCCCGCGGTGTAACCTCCCCATCCAACAGGGCCAAAACTGACCAAAGGGTTCAAAAGTTATTTGGAAGGGTAGCGGGGGTGAGGGAGACGCAGAGAGAAATTGCAGGAAGTTTCATTTTTCTCACGGAACCAACACAGAAATCAATTCTCTCCTTTTGTATAACTCCCTCCTCGGCAATCATGCCGAGTGGCAGAGGCAGCTGCTGTGCCTTTTCCCTGCACTCACACACTGGGCCACCTGGAGTACCAGGGATGGGAAAGGATCCGGATGATCATGCACAAACGCACAGGGACAAGAATCTCTTGTCACTAAGACCCCGCTGACCTTTAGACTTAAAATATATTCAAAAAAATGGAATCTAACAAATTCAGTGTAGGTCATTGTTCTAAATAAGAATAATTAGGAAAGAACAGAAAGGAGGCTTCCTGCAGTCACATCAAATGGACTTGAAAGATTACTAAAGTTTCATAATTATTCATAATTAGTGAAAAGGTGTTCAACCAGAGATGACACAAAAACTCTACATGTACAACACAGCAGATCACACCACAGAGAACAACTGACTGGGTTTGACTGTGGGCAACAGTTAGGTTTGACTCTAAAGCTTTGATTTTTTTATTTTTGTAGAAGATCCTTTTTTGCTTTAATTTTTATTCCTGTGATTATCAGTTGGAGAATTATAGAACTGATATTAATTTCCTGTAAATTTACTGAAGTCTTAGAAATTTCTTCTGTAAGAATTTTCTTTAGCATTTGCTGCTCTTACTTTCATCTGTTCTGATCTCTGTTGTTGTTTTACCATCTTAATAGTTCGCTCCAAATTCACAGAACGTAGAGCCTTACACAAATAAAATTTTTTCTTAAAAAAAATCAAAGTTTAAAGGAAAATATGGATGGCAGATGTTTTGCTTCTGTTTTAATTTCCACACATAATCAGGCTCTGGACATCATGTGTGAGGTGCAGTTTGCCCAAGCAAAGCCCTGGCAGGAAGTGTGAATTTTGCTTTTTCAATCCCACACACTTCTCCCATTCCCAAGTACTTGCTGATCAAACAGAATGCAAGAGACTGAAGGATTCACAGCCACTTGGTATCCAGCCTGAAATGAGGAACAAGCCGTTGTGCTCAGCTTAATGTGCTAAATATTCATTACAAGGAAACAGACCTGAGCTGGACAAGCAGGCTGCCGTCATTAAGGAATCTAAAACGTGTTTTTTCTGACATCTTTTTTAAAGACATTCAAGAGTTACAAGGAAACCAGATATAGACTGGAGCAAATGTGGCTCTGATTGAAATAAAGTTTAAGATAGAAACAGCTTAACAGAACTCAGAAAATTAAAACCTTTAATGGATTACTTGTTATAACTTTTTTCGCCATAGGAAAAAGAAATCTGTCTCCTTAACAACAGGGATTAGGCTAATTTTCCTAACATTTTACTGAAATAATCACTTTAATTGTCATTTTCCTTTAAGTTTCATAATAACTACAGGCTCAGATCTATAGAATTTAGTAAGAATAAAATCAGCAGGGTTCCAAGGAAATGATCTCGAGATCTTTAGGTGTTGCTGTTTCTCAAGAAATTAGAAGAACAAGAAATTCCATAGCAAACATTCAATTCAAAATGATAAATTGAAAAGTCTACCTTTTTATTAGATCCAGTCAACATTAATTACTTCTTAATTAGAATCTGAGAGGTACAAAGCCGCTTTTTTTTATCCTGTATTCATTTTCCAAATTCAACTTGACTATTCATTAATGAGATCACACTGCAAAGAATGAAATGTGAACCAAGCCATTGTGCAAATTTGCTAATCCTGTGTTTACTGCTTGCCCACAAAAAGGTTAGGTTTTTATGTTCATAAAGGAAAATTAGTGTAAATGAAGGAAATATCTGTTTAAGGGAAGAAAAACTAGAGTATTAGAAATCTGGAAAAATGAACAATCAAGAAATGCTGAAGTGCCCTCTCGGAAAGTGTTACTGAGAGAGATTCAAAAAAAGGGGGAATTTCTGGGGCTATTTTCTGTAAAACAGTAGTGAAATAGGGCTACAACGTGCATGTTCTAGATCAGAGGGGCTGAAAGGTACCAGCAAATATTAGGCTGGTTCAAGTTTTTTGAGGGAAAAAGGTTATCATTGCTTCTTTTGAACAGGCAAAGCCTGTCTTGTAATACAGGGGCTGTCTGCTGTTTAAGTAGAGCACAAACATCATCTGGGGCCAAGGGGGGACTGTGTGTGGTCACTGGCACAAGCAGAGATGAGAGTCAACACCAGGTTTGTTGGGGCCTGTAAGGCCAAATATATATTCCAGACATGGCACAGGGGGGACACTGCAAACATATTTGTCTCTTTTGTCGGCACATTGATGGAGACAAAATCCATCTTAAAAGCCACTACTGGAAGCTCAGTTTTATGAATTTTATGGCCTTGAGGGTTACAAACCAAAAGGCAACAACATCAGAAAAAGAACAACCAAAACCTAGGCTGCTTTCCCATCCACCCTCATTCCCCCAGTTCTGAGAGCAATAATATTTGACTTTTGAGATTATGGGCTTTGGAGAAATACAGTTTGTAAACCCAGAGTGTTTCGTTTGCTCAGTTTGTGAGTCCCTCGTGCATGGGGTAAAAACCAAACAACCCTACAAAACAGCTGTGTTTGCATTTAAACAAACATTAATTGATTGAAGTAATGAGTAACCTCAAAAAATAGTTCAGAAAGTTCACTGCATCCTTCAAATATTTGTAGACTATTAGAAATTAACTAATTTAATTTTTTATGTAGTCTTTTGCTACAAGCAAGAGGTGGAAGGCACACCACGCTTGTGTGTAACGGTTAGAAATAAAAGAAGTATGAATTAAATACTCTGAAAGGTTTTCTTGACAGTAAATCTACCTTCAGCTTCCAGTTTCCAGAGGACACAGTTCTGTTTCACTTCTGCTCTTTCAAGAGAGGGAAAATACTGCAGCAGTAACCTGGCAAGTGGGTCTGTACTTGTTCTGTTACTCCACCTCCTGCAAATGCACTGACACACCCCACAGGTGTGTGAGCAGATGTTGGCATTTACAGCATATTCTCTCCCGAGACACATGGCAAGCCCCACCTGACAGCTTAGGGAAGCTCTGCAGGACTGGCTGGAGCCCCAGAATGGCTGGGAAGGAAACACAGCACCCATCCCTAATATAATGCAGTCCCATGGCTGTCCTCCATCAGAGGAAATGAGAAGATGGAAAGGTAGAACACATTTTAGACATGTGTTCCTCTTTAAAGGAATTTGACATGTCAGTGGTATTTTTCATAAAACAAGACAAGAATTTCTTATTTCATCAAGTATCACTCTTGTGATGACAGATACCACTGCCTGGACAGATTTTACTAACCACATGTTCCATCAAACTCTTTCAATGGTGTGCATTGTTGCCCTCTGAAAGCAACTGGTTACTTTGAAAGAGGAAATGCAACTTTTGGGACTGCTTTTGGTTTTTAATGTATCTACTTTTATAATCAACTTAGTCAAAAGAAGCTACTATTTATTTACATTAAATTTCATGCCTGTAATTAAATCATATTCCTATAATACTACAGCAAATTACTTCTGAGATTTTTCTACAGAAATCATAATTAATGTAAAATGATCCTTTGAGCACTCCATAAATACAATACGGGGTGCTGTTCCATAGCAAAGAATGTATTTCCTTCTGTATTTTGCCCTGTCTGTAGTTTAAGCAATATCAACTCCCAGCTGGGAGGCAGCCAGAGAAATCAGGAACTCTCTGCAATGCACCAACATGCTCAGAAACCACTGAGCTGGTGGCAGCCAAGTCCAAAGCATGCACCTCATTAATTAATACCACATCTGTGGACTGTACATTGATTTGCTGAATAAGTTCCACTGCTATTTAGAAAATAAAGCAGGTAATTTGAACCAGATGATATACACATAAAAATTTTTATTTTCTTAGTTTAATTTTTCTAAAACACTGGGGCAGACAGTACTGCTCAAAAGGATGAAAAGAAGCAATTCTAATCAAAGTTAGCTTGCAATGACGGTAGTTTAGTGCACTAAATAAATAATTCCTCCCAAATAAAGCCCTGACTGTAGCTACAAAAAGCTGTATGTACAGGGAAGGTAGAGCAGCAGACCAAGGGACACTGTTAATTAACCAAATCTAGTCAGAGCAACTGTTCACTTTGCCAGAGAAGTTGTTCTTACAATACTAGATGCAGTTCTAATGTGTTGATTTTTACCAGTCAAGATAAGATCTGGATTTTTCTCAGTCTCTCTCTGTTCAGAACTTTAATAGCAACTAAAGTTACAAACCAGAAGACCCAGTCCTTCCACATGAATTCAAGCACATAAAGTTAGTCTAATGCAATTTACTGGAACAATTCAGAAGTGTTAGAAATTACTTACATATACATTTGCAAAAATCAGAGACTTCTAGATCCTTTCAGAGAGAGGAAGTGAGTGTAGGAGAGGAGACAGAAATTTCATGTCAAGGAGGTAGGCACCACACATTCCCAAGCAGTTTCTGGTTTTCCAACACCACATAAGGAGAAGGGGTTCCGAAAGATTAGGCACATAAAATCTGATGAAATTCTTTATCTCCCCAAAGACCTGAGCTCCTAGATCTACCAAAAGAAAAGCTAACCTGTTCAGCAGTTCAGCTGCCTGTGCACACAGCCACATTCAAGACTACAAACAAATGCTGCTGAAGCCCATTACATCAATCAGATGGAGAAGCTGGGCAGAAAGGACCCTTCTGCTGAGCAAAAGTCTCAGCTGAACAAACAGTCACTTGATCTTCCTTGGTTCATGCCTGTAGTGCATAAAACAATTCAAGGTAATCCGGCACATAATTATATTTGTACTTTGTATTTGCTAAGGTTGCGTGGCTTAGAAGAATTGACGGCTTTGGAATACCAATGCATATCTGTTCCAAAGCAGATGGAATGAAGCCTTTCTCAGAGTCATGGTAGATATAGATTACCTCATGCCCCTGGGCTGCATTGTCCCCAGGTAACACACACATTCCCTAACACAGCAGGAACTGTTATCTACTGCAGTAGCTCCTGATGAGGAGCTAAGGCTTGTAAAGGCAGTGGGAAGCTCAACACATTTAATTCTAAGAGAGAAATCGTATCACACATCCGCAAACCTGAAACTGAGGCCGTCACCAAAAGGATGAAGACTCTTGCTCCATGGCACTGAAATCACTTGTAATTTGGTACTAACTTTCTGCATCCTTAGGGAAGCTGACACAAGATACCCCACTGCAGTATTTCAGCAGTCAAGGAACTTATGAATCCTGTAGTGGCGAATGATTGGAAAAAAAACCCCAAAACAACCAACTCCTTTAAAAGCCTGTTCTTGTGTCAGGGACTTACTAAACACTTGTTTCTTGGGATTATTTGGGTAACCATTGGCATTACTGCACAATTTGAGGTTTCTCTGCTGGAAAAGTTAAGGATCCTGCTAAGAAACTTGTTCCATGTATCACATGGTTGAAAAGCTTTTAAACCTACAGCCTTTTAATAAACATGAGAAAAAAGCTGTTCTGTATTTATGTAAAGGATTAGGGAAATCTTGTACTGGGTGACAAAGGCCTCTTATTGAATGCCTTGCTGGAGGCACCAGTGCTTGAATGAACATCAATGCCTCCAAGCACATTGGTGACGTTTAAATACATAGGGTTTGCTTTAACTTCTGGAGAAAATAAAACAATCCCAATTTATAATCACAAACTTAGAGAGTAGACAAATAGTCCCAGATTGAAATTATTATATGAAATTAGACAGTTTTGAGGCCATATACCCCAAAGATTAAAGCTAAAATCATGGTCCAAAACTACTTACACTACAGAGAATGCTGATGTTGCATGGGACAATAATATTGCTGCGGACAGTATACCAAAGCAGCTTAGTTTAATCTTTTCTAGTTTTTAATTTCTCATACGTGGTTTTCAAATTCATATTTTGCCATGTGAAATATCTTGTCTGTTAGTAAATTAAAGCTGAAAAACACACCAAACTCTGCCTTAATTCCAAGTACATATTCTCCAGATCAAAATCATATGATCTGAGGGTCACTTTTATTCCTTAACCATTACTCGTGGCCATTGAACCAGTCACAAGTCACAGCACTTCTCTGCTGCTCACAGTACCTAAAGTGGTGAGAAAGCTGACACAGCAGAAAAGCTGTGGCTTGGATGGCTGACAAAAGGGGATCTTTCATGCTTAGCAATGCTCACTTGTGCAGGGAAAGGACAGTTTGACTAACCACAAAAAACAAAACAACTACTGAGTAATGCACAGTCTTCGTTTTAGTGCTCCTCTGCCCTGTTTTAACATGGTTTTTTCTCAGTTTTTCTGTTAAGTTTTCATACCTCACTTATTTAATTATTTTGCTACAGAATGAATCACACAGTAGATAAAGTAAGGGATGGTTTTGTTGTTTCAGTGGAATATATTCCCACAAAGGCCTCTGGAGCCACAGAAAGGACCATAACCAGAAACATAGACAATCCTTAATAGTTTACTTCCTACAAAGCACACCCTGTGCTATGTGGCTTCATCCTGCAGAAGCTGTCTAAAGGCAACTTTTGTCCAGGATAAAATCTACTTTCTGAAAAAAAAAAGGTCTGTAAAATTACTGAGACACAGGAAGTGTGAAGTGGGCCTTTTACTGAGTGTTTTTATCTTCAATTTGTGATCTCTAGTAAGTGCACGACTAAGAAAAAAATATATCATTTTTTATTTTTAAAAAATCTACCTGTATCAAGGATTTTTTTACCCTGCTTGAATTCCAGAAAGGAAAGACATTCAGAGATTAACAACATATATATCTCTCTAACTACACTTGGCTAAATTAATCATAAAAGTAGCTTTAGAGTCTCTGGAGCCAATACCAAACAGGAAAAGTATTTCCTTCCTTCAGCTCCCCAGAGCTGGCTTCCTTCATGGGACAACATGTATTTCATAGGGCTGGGCGTGGACGCAGCTCTCCTGCCCTCAGCAACACCACGTAGCCATCCTGACCCAAAACCCATTGTGAAGGAGAAAGAAAAAAAAAGAAAAAAGAAAAATGCAGAACATGCAAATTCACCCTGTCCACCACTGAAGGAAAATAAGGGAATGATGACGTTCACTAGGCTCTAGTTTCTAGAAACAATTTAAATTTTCCAGTTTTTCTGTCCCTTACTGTGGAAATTAGCCCTCAGTTAGGGCCACTGAGGAGTGGCACATGGGAGAACTGGACTATACAATGGGTTAATGGAATATATGTTATTCCCCTCGGATTTGACTCCAGCAAGTATTTCAGTCTCTGAACAAACAAGTCAGTCTGAAGGCAGGCAGAGATATCTAAGGTGATTGAAGACATCAGAAAAAAGCACAGTGTTTAAACTGGACTCCTTTGACTCCTTAGACACTCCATTTTTATTTCTCTTCTATAAACACCTCTCTTGACCGGGAAAGAAATTCTTCTTGCTAAAGAATTGAGAGTTTGTAAGAAGAAAAAGAAAACATGGAGGTTTAAAGTAAAACTATAAAATAGAAATGTTGACAGCACTGAGTAACATAGAGGTAGATGCTAAAAAGAAATATTTAGGTGTTGGTTCTGACTGGGATTTTAGCTGAGATGGAGGTTTAGGGCTGAGGAGAGAGGATTCCCTGTTCTGAGAGGAGCCTTTGCCCATTTCAGTCTCCAAGCAGAAAGACACAGTTATTTATCTGCAGGAGCTGACATCCCTGATCTGGCTGTTACTGGTGCAACAGTGGCCTGGAAAGCAAAATACTTCTGCTGCCTCAGCTCTTGACCACAAGGAACTAGAGTAGAAAAGAAAACAATTTTTGCCTTAGTTTTGTTCTTGGATAAAATTAGGAGCTAATGCCATTTAAAAACTATCAAGTCTAAAGAGCCCTTTATAAAGGGTTATTAGGTGAACGTTACACTGAATACCAAGTGCACTCACCTCTTGTCCTGGGGAGGCATACAGCTTCTTGGAAGAGCTACAGACATCGTGGCTCAAATGGGTAGTTTAGTGTAAATTCATTACAGAAGTGAAGCCATTTTAACCTTTCTAGAAAACAGAAACAACGGTCAGTTCACACAAGTTTTGGACTAAGCATGACTTTCAAAAGCAAAATATTCACAACCAGCCTTCTGCAAATGATCTGCAGCACCAGCAATTTTACAGACAGAACTAAGTGTCCCACAGTAAGTACAGGAAGGCCACTGTCACCACGGTGGCAAATTGTACACAGTTACATCAAGTGATCCCAGACAAGGCTTTGAGCCGTCCTATGATCCAATCAGCACAAATAAAATAATATTATTTTATTGATTTTATTAATTTTATTAAATTTTTATTATTGTTGTTAATAATAATAATAATAAATCCCCATTATTTTACTAGTTAACATTAGTTAACTATTATTTTGAGGAAGACACAAATTATCTAACACATGGATCAAAAAATTTGAGTTATCTATGTTCAACAGTTGTCTCTGTTGATAGAAGCTTATAGTAAATATATCAGCTTTCATAGTAGGAGTAATCCCATTTCTGCTTTTAATTAATTTTCCAAGTATTCTAGTTGTATCATAAGTGTGATGGCAAACAGCCTGTTCAGACAGCAGTTTAGTCCATTAAATAAAAGACAACAGGCCTGTTTTTTCAAAACTCTGACCCACAGGAACAACACAAGCAGCAAAAGGGGTCCTGAAAGGCAAAATTATAAAATATAGGATTAGATCACCCAGACACTTCAACTGAAACACTTGGAGATACATCAGACCAAAATCACACTACAATCACACAGCAGTTAAGATGTGTAGATGACTGCTTATACAATTCTCTGCAAAAGTAGAAGGAATTGGCAATAATTCTTCTTCTGAAACAGCAAATCCTATTTTCTTTCAGGCAAGCAGCTGAACTATTAATGTTTGTAAAACATGTCAAGATCTATCAATAGAAAGTGTACCAGGAGCAGAAAACACATCACCACCCATGTGTTACAGAGACCTCCCTTAACTTCACTCCTTTGAAATCCAGTTTGAATTAAGAGCTACATAAAACTTTGATGTAAAGCAAATAATTGTTCTGCTTAAAATACAAGCTGGTTTTGTGCTTTGAAGATGTGTGGCAGTAAAGAGAGGGAAGTCACAAATTATTTCCATGGGAAACATATGACTCCACTGCACTCCTATCATTGCTCAGACATCTACTCCTGGGTCTTCTGATTACACTGTGAAAGGATGTGAAACCTCAGAAGTATTATTTCTTGTATATTTTTACATGTCATGAGCACAATGAATTTGCTTGCTCCCAGGGGCAAATCATACAGCATGTGTATTGCTAGAATCAGAACGCACCAAACTCAGGTTTTGATCTATTAAAATAGACTATTTACAGCAAAGGTTTCCTTTTTGGAGAAACTTCCCTTCTAAAATATCAAATTTTTTTGCACTTGTAGAGTTTGATGGTACCTATATGCTTAGAGAAGGTTGCACCATTATGCACAGTGCACATATTGTGGTTTTGGTACTAAAGAGCAAAAGCTGATATGGCATAACCCATTTTCCTTTGAACATGTAGGTCTTCACCAGAGAGAACCACCAAACTCATCTGAGAAACGCACATTCTCTGCTTGTTGAGGCACAAGTATTTTCAGGACTCATTAAAAAACTGCATTTCTGATCCTGTAGTAAAATATATTGAGTGAAAAATAACTTTCATTCACCAAAATGCAGAAAAAATGCCTAACTTTAGCAGATGACAGGACAGCAAATTTATTCTTACATCTCTGTAGGCACAGGGAACAGGATTTCACATACCTCACGAGATTTTATCCTATTCTAGTTCATTTTACACCACTCACCTCTCAAAGTGTTTGAACATCTTTGCAACATTTTCTTGTTCAGAGCCTCTTGGCAATACAGGATGATTCCACAGCTGCTGCCTGCCATCCCTGCGTTTCTGGCAACTGTCTGCATCATGTGAAAATGATTTTTGGCCCAAAATACCATTTCAAAACCAATTTTTAATCAAAATTTCATTTGAGAAACCTTTCATATCCTAGAATCTGAAGTTACTTGAAACTAATATTATGCATATATTTATGACTCATAAAATATTGACCTTCCCTTTTAAGTTGGTCTGGTTTGGTTTTAATTTTTAAGCCTCTCTTAAGAAAAAAAGTGACTTCTCTGAAAGAGTGCAAACAAGAGGTAGGGGTTCATTTTAGACCACATGCAAGGTGAAAGACTGCATTAGCTGTTTTCAAGGCAAAAATAGAGATCATGTGAGGAATGTGCCAACTTTCCATAGATAGCCAATGGACAGCGATTTAAGTTCCTAATTGCATTTCTGTTTTTCCAAGGACAGGGGAAGAGAACTTCAAGGAAATGAAACTCTCCAATTACAAGTATCAGCATAATTACATTTGCAATATCTGTGCTGAAAAACATGAGATTTTCTTTCTAAGGACAGAAAGAACAGCAATGTTCTAACAAGTGGCCCTGAGGCAAAGGGCACCACATGAATTTTCTGGTTCACACAGCAGTAACGTTTTGGAGTTGACAGATCCTTGTACTAGAAGGCACAGTAAGCCCTCCTGATGTTGAATAGGCACTGGAGCAAGCTGATCAGTGCCTAATGCATGCTTGCTATGCACAGCCTTGGAAAGAGCAGATGAATCTGCTGTCTAGCACAATCTCCCTCATCAGTGGCTGCATGGAAGACATTTATTTCATGGCTGAGGTGAACTTCATTGTGTAAATTAAGCACAGACCTGGTACACTGCAGATGGTGTTTCACATTGCTGACCTCATATCCACATCTTTTCAATGTGCATAGAAATGTTTCACCATACCCTGCATCTCTCTTTAAGGAAGTATTTCCACTATTTCGTCAGTAAATTAGTATTTGATGCCTAACAAAATATAGTCAAGACTACTGATTTTCCCTCAAAATTAGCTTATAAATTTCCTGTTATGACAGGACTGTGGCCTAAGAACTGAGCCTGTGTCACACTGTGTTTAGAGATGCAGGGAGGATGTGCCAGGGAAGATGGAGGGGAGAGTGGGGTGGTGTGGGCAGGAGCTCTGAGACATTTCTTTAAAAATCCCTTTAAAGTGCTACCACTTATGTGGAAGCTTCAGGGAGGAACAAGCTCAGGCTTGGATATCAAGCTAAAGATGTCCAGCAGGTCTGAATTTCAAAGTAACTTTTAAAGGTGGCTGACTCCTAATTCATAGAGAGCCTTTGTATTCACTCTGTCCCAGGGCAGGACAGCTGAAATTTCTACCTTATCAGTAGTTTTTAGGTAGAAGTTACCAGAATCCAAGGATTTTCTCTTGCTTTTCTGCAACGGGTGATGAACAACAACAATCTGTTCCCAAAACATGAGAGCTTCTTTTAGAGTGTTGGTTATTGCAGAAAATTTTTCTTGTGTCCACTCCTACACCTTAGGCAGTCAACAGGACCCAGACTGTCTGGAAAAGTTAGATTTTTCACTTGCATTCTCTCAACTTGAACTGTGCAGTTTTCCTGGCTTTTGTTTAACTCAGGAAACAGAGCTAATAACGAGCACTGTTACAGGCAAAGGGAGAACTCATTATTTGAGTTAGGAGTGCCACAAAGTTTAAATCATTCTAGTGATTGTTTCTTATCATTCCTTGTTTGTGAAGCCTAACTTAGAAAAGAAATTTGAACTTGCAAAAAAATTTAAAAATCCTAGCAACAAGATTATAACTATTTTACCTCAAAGCAACAAATAGTTTCCCACTTAAGGAGATACACTGTTGTGTACTGCAAGAGCAGTTTTGTGATTTGATAATCAGAATTCAGGTTTGTGATATTTAATGCAATTCAAAATACGTATTAGTAGTAATAAACCTGTCTGAAAGCAGATAACATTCATGACCTGACCTTATGAGAAGAACTTGTAGTTTGCAATCAGAAAAGTGGACTGTTACTCTGTGATCAGCTGTAATTGTCATTCTGATAATATTTTACTAGTAAGACAAGTAAGGATTTTAGTTCCTTCTCATTCCTAAAGGTAATAGCCCATGCAGGGAATCTGCATAAAATGCTTGATGCAATAGTTTAAAATGAAAGTTTACTTGGAAAAATAAAGGTTCAGGCCTCAATTCAATAGCCTTATCATATTCGTGGCATTCAACCTTTAAGTTTATATCTTTCTCATTCTAATAAAAAACATTTTCAGAATCCAAAAATGAAGTTGAGTGGTAAAGGCAATATTATCTTTAAAATGCTGGAAGATCCTCTACAGATTTTTCCCCCCTTTCGTTAAACACTGTTATCTAGGTGAAGTGATTTCAGTGCTTACACCAAAGGGTGTTTGATTTTTCCAGGCAACTAGAACCACTGGCATGTACAGTTTGAGTAACAGGATGTTTCACACAGAAGAATAAAGCTAAAGCAGGTAAAAGCAAGGCATATTTCCATCCAAAAGCACAGTGTGTGCTGGTAAGGGACTTTCTTACAAGCAGATAAAAAGACAGAAAGAAAAGGCTGTCACCACCTAGGAATTACATGAGCACCTTGGCTAAAAGAATCTGAAAAAACTGCAAGATATTGTAAAATAACTACCTTTACCAGCATTTCCGTCTGGTAGAAGGATCTGTTTGAAGTGTTTGAAGCTTCCAACCAAATTTCAATGCTTTAAGATTTTCTGAAGGAACAAACGCAGCTGTTTGAAGAACACAGTTGTAGTTTTTCCCTATAAAAAAAGATACAGGCACAATGTCAAATGTCCTGTCAGCTTCTCAGAGCCTAAAGCAGGGAGATGTTCAGCACAGCTGTGGCAAGGCTCCAGCAGTGGTAGGAGGAAAGCTTTGTCCTGCCTGCCAAGAATCTCAGCAATGGAGAGCAGAGAGTTGAACTTTGCCTTACATAGTGGCTGACAAGGCCAGAGGTCTGCACAGCTTTCATATTTTCATTTGGCTTTACTTGCTTACAGAACAGTTAACTCTGTGGGAATCCAGGGGGGAAAAAAGCTTTCATTGTAAGTAACTAATTCACACTGTGCTAAGCCTGTAGTCAGAGGTCAGCTTTCACTGTGGTACCCAGCTACTACAGAATTCTTTTAACATACCTTCTCAAAAAGACTTCCCCCACACACCACATATTGCCTGATAGGGTGGGTTTATTCATCTCTTAACCTAAAAAGCCCTGAGTTGTCAGAAAGACACATGGGAAAACCTCCCATGACATGTCCCACATTTGCATTTCACTGCTGAAGTTTTTAATCTTGCTCATGAGCAGCTGAGGGAACATGGGAGCCCCCAAACCTTCAACAGCCATTTTCTCGTTACCTTTACCAAAGGACAACTGATGTACTCTTGGAAGAGTTTTATTTTGTTAACTCTTTGGTTTCTTGCTATTCTAAGTGCCTTGATGTGACATCTTTCTTTCCATTCTTTCCATTTCATTTTCATAAACTTTTTACCCCTCTAAAATTCACATCAGTGGGCTGGGATTATTGCATTAAGGAAGTTTTGGTGTGAATTTGGTTTAAATCACAGAACATGTTCAAACAAAATACACAAATTTTCCTCTTCTCTGGAGTAAAAACAAAACAAGTAGGTTGTTTGGGGTCTGAGATTTCATAACATTGTAATGTTCTACTTTGCAGAGTTACTGCTGTTTAGAGAATGCTGCTTTTTAAGTCACACTTTGGATAAAGCTCAGTATTTTGTCTCTCCCAAAATATATCTTGCAGTGTGTGTTCTTTTGTTATTAATTTTTTGTTGTTTTTGCTAAGAATATCCAAGTGCTTGATGCTGAGTGAGACCCATGTGTTTGGGACTTTTTCCATCTACCCAAAAAGTCTCTTTTCCCCCAGATCAGTCACTGAACCAATATCTAGTTCCACTGAATAAAGGATGCTTCACATTAGTTCTAGATCATGGACCGAAGCTGCAAAGGTGCCTGACTCCCACACAAACAACAGGAATCACTACCTCCACTGAGAACTGTGCTGATTATTTTTCACTTTTTCAGTGAGTACTGCATTATCAGGTCAGATTCTTTCCACCTCTCATTCCCAGCCCCGCCCTGCAAAGGAAATACCATGAAATTTTCTCCAGAGGAACATGTTTGATTTCAGAGATAGTGGAAGCTGCCCACAGAGGTTCTTTTCTTCTCCATGCAAGGAATGGGGTGAACATGCCAAGGGGCATCAGATGTGCTTTGGCCTATTTTCTGCCTGAAAATTGAGAAGGAACCACAAAAGCTGAGTTTATGGAATAAACAGGCTACTGTAGCAAGGAAGCCAAAGTCTTTTCCCACAGTACACCACCAAATCAGGATTCTTCCCAGGGAAGCTCCTTCACATGCTGTGAGCCAGCTCCCCACTGAGATGGCAGGACACTGGGGAGAGGGGATCTGTGCAAAGTGTGCAGTGTCAATAAAGAAAGGGGATTTGAACTGCTCAAGTTTCTATCATGTGAGTTTTGTTTCCTTTTTAGTTCTAATCAGGATACTTATGGCAAAGACAGCAAGAATATTGCTTGCTGCTCATGAAGCTGTATTTCTGCTATACAGAGTGAACATAACTGGTGCACACCTGACTGCAGATTAAACAAGAGCTTCTCACACACACCCTGTATTTTAAGATAGTTGAATACTACTTTTCTCATTATAGTTATGTTCACACTTACACTGTCAAATTTCCAGCCTTACAAATGACCTCTGACCATCGTATCCTTTTCTTCACAACATCATATGAGTAACTGCAAACAGAACCCCAGTTCTAAAAACACATACAAGTTGCCTGCTCTGTATTAGTAGCCTTGACAAGATTGCTAACCCTCCTACCTGCATGCAAAGTTAGTAAAACTAATATGGTTCAGAGTTGACCCTGCCATAGTTATATTTCATGGATTTCAGCTATCTTTAATTCAAATTAATTGTCTCACAAGAATTAAAGTTTGTTAAAGAGCACCACAGATGATACTATTCAACAGGAATAGTCACCTTTAGTGATCACTGTATCCACTTGACTGAGTTCTCTCACTACACTGTATAACCCAATGTGTTCCCATACTTATTAATGAGTGAGGCATTAATGGAATTACTACATAATCACAGATAAAGGAAGAAAGGAAAACTATTACTAAGAAACATGTGATACCATGAGTCTTAAAATACACTTGAGATAGGTCTGAACTATTTGCTAGCTAAGAAACTGCTGAATCATGCTCTTAGACTCATACCAAAAATAGCATTTCATTTGGCAAAGCACATACAAGCTATTAATGTTCCCTATTGTTCCAACCTGCTGATTAGCTGCTGGTCACAAAGGATGAAAAAGCATTCTCCTACCTTTTCTCTCTCCTTGAGAGAAAGGGAATAGCAAATATGTTTTCTCTTACATTAGTTCTCCCTTTCATAATATCAGCTTTTAACAGAAAGATCCCAAAACCTTTTCAAAGCATTCTGTGAGCTCTCTGCATCTAATACACCTCAGAAGAAATTTTACTTGCCTTTTTACACACCTAGCATTGATAGGTAGCAGATGTCACTCATCTCTCACTTGTACTCCTCCCTGGTGAGACTCTGATTTTCTCAATACACAATCCGTAAGTTATTTCTTAGATCTAAGGGGAGAAAAGAACATTTCTTGGTCACTTAAAGATTGTATTAATATGAGGAAAGTAGCTCTCTCTAAGATCTAGGAAAAAGTGACTGCTTAATGTCCTTAATGAGGAGGGCAAGGCTTTAAAAAGTTGAGTTGAAAAGCTCCAGCTGGAGTTAATTATGTTCTCTAAGAGGCTTTGTAATTACTGTGTTTCCTGGCCTTCAACATCACACAGGTGAAAGGACAGACAAGAGCTGCTCTCCGAGTTTCTCTGCGTGCCTCATTCTCCCTTATTGCCTGTGTGACAGAGGCCTAGACTGAAGTCCTGGGTTTATCAGCAGCAAAGGTGCCATGCAGGCTCCTGGGCTGAACTTGGACATCGCTGTCTGAGGTGGCTGGACACCCCTCTTCCAGCAGGACGAGTCCCACCCTCTCCCCAGCCCCTGTGCCAGTGTGCAGGGCCTCTTGCTTTGGCCCCGTTGCACCGCAGCTGCTGCCAGCACCACCCTGGCAGGGTTAAGGAGAGGGACAGAGATAAGGCAAGGAATAGGTCAGGTAAAGCAGCCCCTCATCAGAAGTGCCAGGGGACAGGCGATGCAAAACTGTAGAGGGAAGACTAAGAAGGGAAAAAATGTTTTCTCTGCTCAGTGTGGGAGTGTTACTTCCCACCTTTCTGGCTGACTTGACCTCTCCATGGTGGCTGCCGTCCACGTAGTATCTGAGCATTTAAAACACTTTGGTGTTTTTAAGAAAAACAGAAAGTGTGTTACCCTTTAACCATCTGCTCTGGTTAACCACCTTTACCCAAGAGTTTGGGTATCACATAAAGAAACATTCTCATGCCCTTTTTAATACAGGAGGGGTAAGAAAAATATCTGCGGTGCCACAGCCACTTGAAGTTGTAGCTCTTGCATTTTGTCTGTAACTTATCTATCATTATGTAAATTTTCTTGCTAATAAAATTCATGTTTGAAAAGAAAAATAATCTCTAGGCTGGAATAGTGGGTGGCTTGGCTCTCCAGTCTCCGTGGTGGGCAGTTCACTCAGAAAGCAGAGGGTGGTGTTTCCAGAGTTTCCTTTACAGAATTTTAACTTGTGGGAGGCTGGGCACATGAGGTCTGTTGATGAGACAGGCTGAGTTAATTTGCTGTTTTAGCAAATTAAAACCTCACATGGCATAGGGGGTTATAGGTACTTTGTGCCACAGACTTCTGCTATACAGAATGAATCCACAACACAAAATAATCACAGTTACCTTTGTGCTATGTATTTCTCATAAGTTCATGAGTAACTCACTGAACTCTTCAGCACTGCTCTATTTAGGTAATACCTCTTGGTCTCTACCTGATAGGCTGCTCTTCTTCCTGAAATCCCCAAACAAGTTTTGCTTCATGATCCTAGTTTTTTAGATTTCAACAGTAAGTAACTGAGATGTTCATAACCCAGAAATGGTGATCCCCTGCATTCACTGAGCCTGAGACACAAACAACCTGTAATAATCAGCTTTCAGTCAGTGTCAGTAAGATGGTACACAATTATCTTAGGCCAGGTGACTTCAGTGGCAGCAGGAGGATCTAGAGGCAATTTACTGCAAGAGACCAAGTGATGCTTTGGAATAAGGGAGCAGGGAAAGGTGGGAATGTCCATGGAATAAATTGAAGATATGAAGGGTGCAGCGATTTAAATGACTAGAAGAGTCATTTAATCCCATGAAACCAGTGATCCCCATTCTGCAGCATGTCCTGTGTCATACACTGCTGCTGGGCTGCTGCACTTCCTTCTTCCTTTTATCATCCCAGTCTCCCATGGCTCTTTTTATCAGTCTTACTTTGCTTCTCTGTGACACTCAGTCAGAACTGTCTTGCTCACTTCAACCTGATGCTTGTACTTCAGCCTCCAGAACTGGCTTACTTTCCCCATCCTGTTGTTTTGTGATTGTAGCCAAAATTCTGGCATAATTTATTTAGCATGATGCAACTTAAGAATCACTGAGTCATCCTCAAGCACATCTAATAATGCCTTGTATCACTTCCTCAGCCCGGTCTTGAGAAACTGGTCTTCCCTTTTTATTAATAGTGTTATTCGTAGATGTAAGCAAAGTTAGCTGAATAAAAATGCATTGTAGGTATTGATACAGTCAGTACTACTGAAGTGAGCTATTCCTCACTGTTATTGCTTAAACTTTTACTCAGTAACAGTTTTCAAAAGCAGCAATATATAACGATTATTGTTTTTAATGTATCTAACAAGAAGCAGGACAACATACTGATATCCTCCTATTCTGAAGAATTAGCAAGGAGGATTAGAATTGTAATTTTTTGTTACTGATTCTGTCTTTTAATAAAGAGAATTAGAAGACCAAAATGGTAATAATTATTCTCTGAATCTGTATTTTTGTTAATTCAGTACAACATTTGCTTGTTATCCTCTCCCATCATGAAGGTACTTGGGATTTATAATAGTGCATGGAGACCTGCACAGAATTACCTCAAGTAATGCTTAAGTATGATCCCAAGAAATGCTTCACACATTCAGTGAACTACAGAAATAAAAGCTGCTGTTGCCTTGGTCATCATGTTTGGCACTAGGTCATAAGGGCAGTCCATGAAAACCACTTGGAACACAGCTTGGTGCCCCCAGTTGGGTCCCCTCTTTATCCCTATTTTCTGGTGTCAAATTTGTCAGTGCATACAAAATTATCTTCAGCAAATATGTGATGCATTGGAAATGTATAGACCCAGAAATCAGCACCTATCCTGAACACGCAGGCACAGCTTCCATGGTGTGGAGCTCTGTGGATGTGGAGGAATGTGGCGAGGGTTGAGGAGAATGCTGACCTGGGCTTCAATTCCTTTGTGACATTTAAGAGGATTTGCCAGAAAGGGCTGAGGTTACTCACATGATCTTCTAGCACTTCTGTTTCCATGCTCTGATACTGATCTAATCTCTGTCCTTGGTGACCAAGTGGGAAATGCCAACTAGACAGTGGAAGCAACATGAAAAAGAAGTACAAAATCAGCCTGATATTACAGCCTTGTGCTGAACATCCAGCTATCAGCCTTGGTCTCTTCTGTTTGCTCTGTTCCATTTAGATGAGACAACATTTAGATTTTATCACAGCTAAGCAGATAAAATGAAACTGTACGATTCCTATATAGATAAAATGAAACCGTACATTCCTATATAGCCCTGACCTTCAACTGGTAACCTGTACTAAAAATCCAAGTAAATAAGCCAAGTTACCATTTTGTTATTGAAAATTTACTCTCTAGCAAAGCAGAACTGGATAATAATTCCTTAGTCTTATAATGTGGAGAGAGGATATACCTAAGCAATCATCTTAAGAAAAGGAAAATCTCTCTTATTTTCTAATCAGGTTGCCCTTGCTGTGAAACCAAAGACTAGGCTTCGTCAGGTCTGATCCTGCTATTCAGAAAGTCTCTTCCTCGTGTCCACGCAGGCACAAAAAATTAAAGAAAATAGAGGAAACAAACAGTGAGTGGGAGAACAGTTTCTTTTCCCTCTTTTGGCTAAGATTAACCTAATGACAGAGATTCATGGGAAGGAATTAAAGGTGATGAGATGTATTTTTTTCTTTTGTAGCTACTGTGGATTTTACATGGAGGTTGTTGGTATCTGCCAGCATCAGGCACTAATCAGAGCAAGAAAGACAGAAGAAAACAAGAAAGCCAAAGTATGACTACTTCTTTAACAACTGAAAATCCCTGGCAAGGCTATTCTGGGATAGTAAAGGCATTAAAAGTATAGTTAAAGCTTCTTGATGTGTACAAGACAAAAATGGCTTTATAATAAGATATGAGAAACATTATCTTAAAAGGAAATAAATAAAAGCTTCCCAACACACACAAAATTTCTTGGTATTCCAGAGGGGGAAGAAACTTTTGAAAAGACATTCTTGTACAACACCTTTGTCCCTGGAGAAGCATTTAATTTTTTTGGTTTTTTACATTCCTTTGATGGGCATATATTACTAGTGTTATTTTGTGTGTTTCTCTCCAAGAGCTGTTTGTATTCCAAGCACCCAGCTGTGTTCAGGGGTTGTAGGAGAGTTTAATACCATCCATTCAGTCCACAGATACCTTGAGATTACACTACTGAAATTTGCAGGGGTTTGTACAAAGCAGCTGTGTCTGCGCTCAGACAGCCACTAAGGAAGCTCCGCAGCCTGGATGGGCTGCTTGGTGTCACTTTGGTCCCCAGCTGTGTCACAGTTTGCTCCCATCAGGCATGGCTAAACCATGCCAAGGTCAGTACAGGATGACAGGGAATAGTATATTACAGTCAAGCAAATAAAGCCAAAACCGTCCCAAGGAATGGATTCTTTATCTTGTTTGGTTATCTTTAGAAGATAAACAGACGGCAGCACACTTCATACAGTAAACAGTAACTTTGACTGGCCTTACTCCAGTAGCAGCTGAACAAGTACTTCTAACATGGACATCTCCTCCTCCCTCTTTCCGAGCCGGACAGACCACGTATTTGTATAACTCCCTGTCAGTTCTTATATGTGATGTGGTTGGCCAAGGGAAGGAAGCTCCCAGAAATTAAGGAATTCACAAATGGCATTTACTTTTTCAGCAGCCTGAGAACCAAATTGTGCCTTTCTAGAAGCAGCCCCAGAAAAAAAATGGTCCTGATTCTCCAAGAGCTGCAGCTCTTACCTAAATCAGCAGGATATTGACAGCTAAAGGAGCTCAAAGAAGGAGGCTGTATAGGAGATGTACACACAAAATGCAGGCAGGCTCTGCACAGGAATATTACGTCAGCATTTTGAAAAACAGAGAAGATCTGCTGTATTTGTGCTTGATGAAATCTGTGGTAATTGTGAAGTTTTGACAGTACTTAGGAAAATACCCTTAAATTCCTACAAAAGCTGCCCGAACATTTTACTCATTCTGCAGAACTACTTTTAATAGCAAATCCGAGATTGCTTATAAACTGAAGGCAAACAGTAAGACTAGTCCACTGCCTCAGCAGCAGTTCTATAGGCAACACTGAACTAGAAGAACTGCAGAAATACAATACATGCAATTGGAGAAAAACAGAGCTGGAAAAAATGGTACCAGCTCTTGAACATTCAAGATTGGGAACTCCACAACTTGCAGGGTTTCAAGTATGCTGTAACCTGACTTGGCTAACGTTTGTCTTCTCAAGCAAGACTACACATTACTTCCACCCCTTTTACACAGGCAGATGTGGTTAACTCATCACCTCAGTCTCTAAATGACCTGAATTCTTTCACTCATTTCACAGAATGGGTAAGGTTGGAAGGGACTCCCACAGGTCATTTAGTCCAACCTCCCTGCTCAAGCAGGGTTCCCTAGAGCACTTTACTCAGCACTTCCCAGAGCTCTGAGTACAACTGTTGCACTCTTCTGGCTTCTCTCTCGTTATCACTGCTGTTCAAGACAGATATGAAGGAAAAATTAGACACAAGTCTCCACTTTTTTCCATTTCAAAGAGAACAGCAGCCTGTATGGTTAAATTAATGAAGCATACATGCTACAGATCCCATTTCCATTTATTTTTTCACATTACTTATGTTTTCTGTTTGTCATGCTATAACCTCACAATTATTTTCTATAACAGTGGATAAGCACATTGTACCCAGTATTTGAAGAATCAGTTGGTTGTGGCTAAATGTAGGGGCTTGCACTGAATTTCATCTTATTTTTTCTGGGCTACTTCATCAGTTTGTTACAGCGTGCTGTTGGCAATATACCTATTGACATTACAGACATGACATTATTTTTACCCACGTTTTTCCAAGGACACAGAACTTAGCCACACTGCTCTCTGCCACCTCCTTCACTTCCTGACAAACAGCTTTTGAACCACTTGGTTAATTCCACCTAAATATGATGAAAGAGAAAGGTCTCAAAGTTTGACTTCAGCAGGTGGGCAGAGAAGCCTGGAACTGTTTCTGTTCCCCAAGGTCTTTGGCAGAGCACACAGCTGCCAGGTGCTGTTTGTCTGTCAGCTGGCTCATCCCACGGGCCCCCTGCACACGTGGCACTGCCGAGGATGAGGCAGAGCACAGGCTCTGCTTTGCTCTGCCCCTACAGCAGGGGAGCGGCAGCGCTGCGGGATCACCTCGTGGGAGACACAGCACTGCACAAGACAGGGGTAGAGCTGGTTCTGTATGCGGGCCAAGGACACGCACAGAGAGAGAAACCCATGCTTCAGAAGTTGTGCTGCTCAAGGCAGAGCTCACCTTCAGACTCCAGCACGGTGGCACTGGGATGAGCATATCCCGTTATATTGTTTCCCTCCTGACTGGCACAAACGATGACTTACGATGAAAAAGTTGGGGTGTTTTCTGAACTATTCTGTACATCTTTAACATGTGTTTTGCTGTTGTGGGTGCAGTTTTCTGATCGGAATGAGTTATGCTTATATATCTACTGTACCTTCTCTTTCCCTTATCTGCCAAAGGAAGATTTTCTCAATGTAAGTAACTTCCCATGCATTTTACAAAGGATTAAGAACTCTTAACTCTGCATGTGTGAAAACAGATTGCTCCATCACTCTATACCAAGAGTAGAAAGCACACAGTTGCATGCTTCCCTTGTGACAAAATACAATAAAGTTTAACTAGAAAGAAATATTGACCCACACAAGGACAAGCTGAAGTATTTGAAAAAGCATTATTGAGAAGCATGCACTTTGTCCATGCTCTTCACAAGCCTTTAAGCAAACATCCTTATTCAGTTTTTTCTGCCTTCAGAGTGGCAAAATAGTGTCTTTTTTAAAGCAGAAACTAAATGAGAGACAAAATACTTTTTATTGCACCATGCAGTTAAAGCACCCACAAGCAGGAAAGAGAATGTGTAACCACAGAGAGCAAGACAGAAAAGAACTGTAACACAACTAACTTCTCTAGTACTAGGTACTTGAGAAAGACATGAATGCAGAGTACAGCACAAGGTATTCCTGGAGAACCTGAAAGTAGGCCAGCCTTGAGGCAGATAGAAAAGCATCCCCACCTCCCGAGTGCTAGATTCGGAAAAGCTAAATGCACTAGTTGCACTCTTCCCTGGCAGAAACAGTCTTTACTCTGATTCCTAGGACATACACCATGTACTTTACAGGAACAAATACAGCAGTGATTGTAGTATATTAAAATTACTAGTTATGAACCTACTTACTCCTTTGGAATTTCTGAGTCAGATTTCTCACTAAAGAAACAAAACAGTTTAAAGTGAAGGGTCTGAGTTCACTGTTTTCCCTTTAAAAAGATTCAACTTTCATACCTCATTACCTGTGCTCACTTTATGAAAATGCTTTTAAAAACAAAAGCAGTTAAATATTTCAGAGGACAAGAATACAATACAGAATACACAATATACCTTGCCCTCCACAGGCAGGGCTTATATCTCAACTATCTAGTAAGCCAAGTAGTGCAATAAGCAAACAAACAGTGGTAGCTATCTCCAATCATTCTACCTTTGGTTGCTGAGCAGTGAATTCCACAGGGGCTTAAACTCAGAACTCTGCAAAATGAGGAAAAACTGAGGAAAACATGAGGAAAAAAACCCAGCGAAACCACCAAATAAGAAATTGTGACGGGTCTTCTTCAGTAAAGAAGTGTTCCTTACCTATTAAGTACACAATACCATTCACAAATATTTTTCTTTGTACTTTTATATTTACAGGGGTGGATATATGTACCTATGTTTTAAAATCAGTATTCTAACACTTGTCTTAATTTGTAAGTGGTAGTGAAGAAGGCAAACATTAACAACTGGGGATAAACAAGAAAGGTCTGTTTCTAGGAAAATCTTCATTCAGAAAACTCCTTGTGAACAAATGCAACATCCTTCTATAAAGATCAATTCTTTGTGCAACCATATCCTAAATACACAACACCAGAAGTCATACATGAAACATTCTGGTTTTAGTCTTGAAACGTACTTGACTACTAAAACTTGACCACTCGTCTCTCTAGGGTTCTCAGCTACAGGTTGCTGCTACAGAAGGCCATCAGCTCAAATTCAGTATGGTAAAGATACATGGGAAGGTAAAACCATTTGCTTTATGTTACTCAGCAGGCCAAGACACAAAACTGTTCTATCACCAGTGCAAGTCCCAGGCTGAGGTTGCAAGACCTTCATCTGTTGTGTCTTAACTTTCCCCACTGTGGGTGGTAAATAAAAAGCATTTCACCAAAGAGTTACAGGGTCATTGAAAGATCTTGCCTGCATTTGTCATTTGCTTCCTCCTCAACAACCCATCACACAAAAATGCTATCTGCTCAGAATCCATGCTAAGTGTAGCATACCAAGACACCCACAAATTTAAAAACACAGGACAAATACATTTTTATGCAAATTTATTAATTAGCTTTAACAATAATAATACATAAATCAATACTATGTCCAGCATAAGGTTGTATAATAAAATATTCTGGCAAGATTGATTTCTAGTGCATACATTTTTAAGGGCAGTTTTTATCCAATTTGGACATTTTTTTAAAAAAAATAATAAATAAATACAAGGCCAAAAATGCTTACTTAATGAAAGTTCTGCTAAGTAAGACTTCAAGCTCCACACTGCTTCAAAGGACTGCTGAGTACAGGTGTCTGCACACATCTTGGACTCACACACAGATGGGCTGTGCTCAAGCAGCAGACATGTTTTGACATCCAATACACACAGGTTTTCCAATTTAGTCCTCCTTATTCCTCTTCAAACTAGCATTCACTTTTCTATTTTCGGATTGTCTTGCCTTCCAGCTGTGATGTGCACATATGAATCTTAACCATATCATGTTTACAAAATACAAAGCTCCAGTCCTCTCCTAATAGTACTGCACTATCTAGTGGAACTATTTATGAAACAAATTGCTACTCAAATTAAAGAAGACTAAATTGTTCTTGGAGAAAGGAAAAAAAAAAAAAAAAAAGCCTTTGGGAACAGGCAGGAGCATGGCATGCCCCCAGTTCTATTTGTCATGGTTTTGGAGCTCTCTAGACTTCAGGAATACATCCTCTCTGGGATGCCTGATGCTTAGTGCTACAGCATTAAATTTTAGGCACCCTGGATTCTGTGCACTGTAGACAGCGCAAAAAAACCCCTGCATTTTCAGCTTTGTTTCCCTGATGGCCAGTGAGCCCAAGATATACAGTGGCATGCAGATGTTTTTCAAAGTGCAGTATAGAGGCATTCACTGACATTTGGACTACCTTTATTTATATCTAACAATATTAAAATCTGGTCCCAATTTAAATTAGATACACATGAGAAAATATATTTGGCAAATCAGAGCTATTTTATTTACTAATGTACTTATATACCACATAAGGCTATCCTTTGGACATATTTACTCTACAGATCTAGACAAGCTTGTTTTATTTGTCTTCTGACAAATTCTGCTGATGGCAAAATTCCCTTTTCCTTAAGTTACACTCAGGATTGAGTCACAAATTTTAAACCTACTCTAAACTACATATTTTACTTTATTATATCAAAACAAAACCCAAACACTTGGTCAAAGTATAAACACTTATAAACCTAGTGAAAACATCCCTGAGAAGCTTTCAGCAACACAGAATAATTATTGGGTTTGGTCCATGAGAGGAGAAAAATCATTATATCCAGTTATTGAAAACTATGGGCTAAAAGTCCATTGGTTGCATATTGGATTTCCACTCATTCCATTTCATGCCTCTTACAAAACACTGTATCTGAGACAAAAGCCACTAGGGGTTCTTTACATTCTTTGATAGAGAACGTAATTGTTACAAATTTGTGATGACTGCCCTAGAATCAGCCCTGGTGTAACGCCTTTAGTTTCAATGGAGTTCACACACTTACATGCCAGGGTTGAGTCTGGCAACATATATACAACTGTGAAGGACAGCAACCAAAATTAAAAAAAAAAAACCTTAAAAGTTACAGAGGATACTTTTCACAAGTTGTTGACATTATGTTTTCACATACTACTTATTTTGCAAACAAACATGTTACCAATATTTAAATTTAGAACTCAGACTGCCACACCATAGGAAAACTCAGAACACCACCAGGTTCAACTCTACTGAGAAAGCAAAGTGCGTAGTTTCCACAAAAGTGCACATAGGGTTAATGACTATGGAAGTACTGTGTTAGTACACATGCAGGGTAAAAAAAAAAAACCAACCAAAAAAACAAAAAAA